>JACEEZ010017658.1:179892-367392 GCA_016584305.1 Chionoecetes opilio
AGTCATTTTTTCAGAGTTTGCTTCTTGAAGCTATCAAATCGCTCACGGTTGTATTCCACAGTTTGAAAAAGGTACTGTTTTTGCTGAGAATCTGGGGTTTAATGATGTTTGGGCGAAATCAGTCATCTTTCTTGACTCCCGCTCAGCAATGTCATTCACTACTTTTACTTTGCTGACATATTCCAGGGCCTTGCTGTAGTTATCACTCCTTGGCCATGTTCGCCACACAGGTTGCAGAAGCCAGTCATACTCAATGCCAAGGGTGTCAAGCAGAAGAGGGACTCTCTGGACCAACTAGATCAGCCAGAGTCGTCTTGCTGTAACCTGAGGAACATAGGTTTCCCTCGTCTGAAGCTATCTGGCTTCTCAGTGGCGTGCAGCTTGGCAGCAATGTCCTGCTTCTCTTTGTCACTGAGTCTGCTACCGAAGAGAGCGAAGGCACACCTCCTGTGTCAGGTACCACTTGTGGTTTTCAAGTTTTTGTAGCACTGCCTGACAATCTCTGGATCTGTTCTCTTGAACTTCATCATGTCCTTCATGAACTGCAGATCATTTGGGAGGGGCATCTGCAGCAAGTGTAGATGACATCCACATGGGGGTATAGAACAGTCCTAGGAAGAGGTTGAGGCGTTCCAGCTTCACAACAGTTCTTCATCGTACTCCGCTGCTCAGCAAACATGAACATCTTCATAGAATACAGGTTTCTGGCCATCCACCTGGCCTGAAAGAATGGCTCCAGGACGACTCCAGTGGATTCCGCGGGGAGGCGTGTCTCCAGGACGATCAGTGTAAGCTCAGCCATCTCACGGTAGTCAGCTCTAGGAGGCTTCTCCGACCTCAGGATTTCCTGTAGTATTCCTTGCACTCTTTCTTCTTTTTATTCAACCATTTTTGTCTGATGGACAGGGTTGTAGGGTTGTCTGTGGTAAGATCTGTCCAAAACGTCCTTGAAGTGCTTGAACCAAGGATTTCTCTGGGCTCTTGACCTTGCCAAAAAGATTCTCCCCCTACAGCACCAACCAGCACTTCTAGAATGTGGTGTCTGCAGGCCAGGGAGAACACCTTCCTGTCAAACTGTTGCTCCAGAAGCTTGGCAGCTCCCCGATGTACTCCACTGTTGCTGGCCGTTGTGTCAAACACAAGGGCAGTGATCACTCCAGTAGCCCCCATGCCTCCAGCAAAACCATGGGTGCCCCTGCCTGAGCCGTTCCTGTTAGCTGTCTATCACTGGTACTCCCCGTAGCTTGCCTTCAGGATATGCAGGTGGTCCTGAGACAAGCACAGCCAGAGTCTCTGACGTGGTCCCAGGATCACTTCCCAGGACATCTCTCAGCATCTTACCATCCCAGTGGAGAGCAGCATACTTGGGAGGGTCCTCGCTAAATGCTGCCATGTACTCCTGGCTGATGTGGTACCTTTGTCAGCATCCTGTTCCTTCTCGTTGTTGAGGTTGAGATGACAAACTTGTCCAGGTCAGCTCCACCAGCCTTCAATGTAGCAGAGACTAAAGGGTGTCACTTGATTGTCAGACAATCCCAGACGATCAGCGGTACTGCAGATGTCAAAACACTCCATGACCCTCCTGGGAAATGTGAGAGTCACAGTGTCTTGGTGATGTGAAAATCCAGGACGAGGTTGTTGGTAAACATGTCCTCTGCATTCCCTTCACTGTCGGTTGGGTCAGCCCAGGTAGACACATCAGCAGCAGTCCTTCGCTGTGTGGCAGCTGAAAAATTGTAGAAATTTTGTGACAAATTATATCTTGTTTTCCCCTCTCTGCTGCAGTTTGCAGCCCTCTTGCTTGCTGCTGGGGCCGTGACTCAAATATCTTGTCATGACCAGAAAATGTGGGCCTTTCTCTCTGTCTTCTGATCCTGGTAGAAACCTGATGTCCTTGTCCTTCTTCTCCTTGATAGCAGTCGGTTTCTCTCTATTTCCTGGATGGCATCTGAAGCTCCTATGTCAACAGGCTATCTAAATTCCAGGACAAAGGCACTCCTTTCCCTCCAGGGTCACCTGTTTCTACCTTTATTCCTTGCTAGATCTCTGTGCTTTTGTGAAGTGTCTGAAATGCTGCGCTGCATTGTACTTGGTCATGGTCTTGATCCTAGCCATCTGCCAGAATGGGATGATAGCCTCCACTGTTTTCATTGGCGAGGTCTTGATGCTTAGGATTCCCTGTATTTTCTGGCAAACTCTGGAGATGGAGGAAGTACTGGAAGGCCTGTCTGTTGGTGGGTAACTGGGAGCCACTGATGCTGGATTTATGGGTAGCCGATCAGGAAGGTTTTTGTAGCCCGATCTAGTAGCAGGTCGGCGTGACACTTGTCCCCTGGGGCTGCAGGTGGAGGTTCTGAGAGTCAACTTTGCGTCCTCGGAGCTCCTTGCTTACTGCCATGTGAAGTTATCTTGTGAAGTATCTCTGGATTTGTTAGCAGGGTTCAACAGATCTGCAACAAACATAACAGACCATTAGATGTCATGCTAAAACCATTGTGAATTTGTGACTAGAGTGAAATAAATTATATTTAGTTTAATTTTTTTGAAAATTTGTCTGTAAATATCACATGTAATATTTCCATAAATGTTTCTATGCATTTTGATGTTTCAGTCAGCATCTAATTACTTGCTTTAACCTGCTTATGCCCATTTATTGGTGAAAAAATAGGCGAAAACAAACATCAAAATGCTCCGAAACTGGCGTTTCAGAAAACGTGTATAGAATAGAACTTCATGCTTCATGAGGCAAAGGTTCCTGACATTTTGGCTTATAATGGTTGTAATTTTCGACTTTTCCAGGTCAAAAAGCATTGGAAACCGTGCAGGAGGGTATAAAAATAGGAAAAAATTGTTTTCTGAACAGGTCTAACCTGCCCCACACTTCACAGCACTCTCAGTCCCAGAATATAGACCAGTTATCAAACCAATAGTCCTTGCAGGAATCCCTCGAAGTCGCAGAAGATCCCAGAGTGACTCACGATGCACTGAGTCAAACGCCTTCTTGAGATCAACATAGGCTGCAAGCATCCCCTGTCGAAACTCCCGTCGGCGTTCCACCAGGACACGAAGCGCTAGGATACGGTCCGTTGTTGACTTACCAGGCGTGAACCCAGACTGCTGAGGTCTCTGATGCTTCACCAGATGACTGCGAATTCGTGTCAGCAATAGATGGGCAAGCACCTTGCCTGGTACGCTGAGCAGTGTAATACGCGGTAATTGTTGCAGTCCTGACGGTCCCCTTTCCCTTTCCAGATAGGGACGACCAGCCCCCTTTTCCAGTCAGGAGGAATGGTACCTGATTGCCACACGGCAGTCAGGACAGCATGCAACCCGCGGATCATGGCCTCACCCCCAGCTTTGAGGAGCTCCGCACTGATATTACAAACACCAGCTGCCTTTCCACCCTTCAACTTTGCTACAGCCTCTCTGACTTCGTCATGAGAGGGTGCGGTTTCGTCAATGAGAGGATCGGCATCCAATGCCTGTAACCCAGTGGTGTGAAGCTGCTCAGTTGGAGGGTCCACCGTGAACAACTGCCCAAAGTACTCAGCCCAACGAGCCATCTGCCCATCCATGTCCGACACGAGGCGCCCATCTGCTGTTCGAATAGCACTCGCCCGAGAAGGAGACTTGGAACGGAGCTTCTTCAGGGCTCGGTAGGCGGGTCGGAGGTCATTAGCGTTCAAATGACCCTCGACATCCTCAGCGAGACTCCTGACATACCTCTCCTTGTCTCTCCTCAGGAGGGTTCTAGTCCGGCGTGACAGAGCCCTGTGCTGGTCCCGGTTCCAAGCCAGCCTGGCAGCGCGACTCTCCTCGATTTTCTCCAGCGTCTCCGTCGAGACAAAACCACGCCTTGACCTCGGGCGCTCCCCAATACACTCCTTGGCAGCCTGTAGATTTTCACGTTTGAAGGTATCCCACAGTTCTACAGGATCCCCGAGAGCACCGAGCACATCAAACCGATCTGAGACTGCCACCGCATACTCATGAGCACATGTCAAGTCCTTCAGTTTCTCAAGATGAAACACAGTATGGTTACCTCTTGAGATTCTTCTGGACTTGACATGAAGTTTAAGTGTAGCAACAACAAGTCTGTGATCTGTTCCAAAGAACTATGCACTCCGGTAAACCCTGCAGTTCTGAAGGATCCTCCAACGAGTACTAACGAGTATGTGGTCGATCTCCTTAGCTACCCCTCCGGCATTACTATACCATGTCCAGCGGTGCAGCTCTGGTCTCTGATACCAAGAACCTGCAATTCTCAACCTTCTGGACCTTGCAAAGTTCAGAAGCAGAGAACTGTTGGTGTTTCTGGTACCGGAGCCATGGGGACCAACACACAACTCGTAGCCATCTCTCACAGTGCCAGTAGTAGCATTGAAGTCGCCCAAGACAATGAGTGTGTCCCGAGGAGGACACTGGTCTAATACAGAGTCGAGTTTGGCGTAGAACATCTCCTTCTCTTCAGTTTTACGCATCTCGGTAGGAGCGTACACTGCAACAAGAGACATGAAACCCAGAGTGTGTTTCATCCTCACCCGCATTATACGCTCATCAACCGGAGTAACCTCAACAACTGACGGCTGCAGTTTGCTGGAGATGCCTATAGCTACTCCCCGTACACGGTGACCATTGCTCATGCCGGACCAGTAGTAGGTGTAACCCCCACTGCTAGTCTCGCCACTGCCAGGCCTCCTCGTCTCAGAGAGTCCCACTATATCCACCCTCAGCCTACTGAGTTTCCGCCCAAATAGGAGAGGTAGTCGATGCTCGTCTGAGAGGCTCAGAACGTTCCACGAGCCCACACGAAAAACCCTCCGCAGGTTTATCCCAGGAGTGATTCGACGGGCAGGCGCCGCCTCTGCACCGCCCCGGCCACCCCCATAAGAAAAAGTTGGGCTAGGGGGCCCTACCACTTGATTTAGAGTGCGGGATTCCCGAGGGCTTTGCCCCGCACTCTAAACACACACTAAACGCACACTAAAGATGTTGATACAAGAAAATAGATAACAAATATAACATCAGAAAAATGCTGTAGACGTGTATGTTATATATTGGTTTTACGTTCGATTTCAGGATACGGTTTGTCACGGTAACTTTAGTGGGTCGAATGAATTTTTTAGATTTTGATGAAGGTTGCAAATTCATTGTGATAATTCGACCATCAATGCTGACATGAAAAAAGAGAGAGAGAGAGAGAGAGAGAGAGAGAGAGAGAAAAGAGAGAGAGAGAGAGAGAAAAGGGAGAGGAGAGAAAAACCGACGAGAGAGAGAGAGAGAGAGAGAGAGAGAGAGAGAGAGAGAGAAGAGAGAGAGAGAAGAAAAAAACGGGAGTAGACGAGTTATTGATAAAAAGATTGAGTAATTATTTTATCATTTATCATTCTGCTAACATACTTTTTTCAGCTGTCCTCATCCAATAGCCCGAACTCCTGAATTTATCCTCCTTTTCAATATCTGAACACCTGAATGTATCCTCTTCTTTCTTGCACACCTTTACTAATAATATGTATGGCCTAATATTCTTACTGTGTGTATGGTTGTATGCAAATTTTGGTGAATAGGTCTACATATCTCTCTCTCTACCTGTATATATGTATTTTTTGTATAAGTATATGTATGTTTGGTTGTTAGTTTACTAGAGTATTGGTTTATTTGTCTTTGTCTCTGTTTATTCATATATGTTGGTTTTCGTTTATTGATATATTTTGTCTATCTTCTATCATAACTTACTTTAATCTTATCATTTACCAACCATCTTATTGTATTATTTATATTAGTTTATCTATTTCTTATTCAGTTTGATCTCTTTTCACGTTGTATTATATTCCTTTATTCTTATCTGTTCAGATATATATTTTTTTTGTATACGTATATTTATATATTTATGTATGCACACACACAAACACACACACACACACACACACACACACACACACACACACACACACACACACACACACACACACACACACACACACACACACACACGCACACACGCACACACACACACACACATACACACATACACACACACACATACACACACACACACACACACACACGCTATCTATCGTCACTACTATTCTCATTTCTTCTGTAATCATATCTTTCAGTTATCTTTATAGAAAAGTCATCGTCACAATTCATCCTTTCTTAACCTTCATTCTCATCAACCACTGAACTGCAAACCTATCCAGGCCTACACTCGTTATCGTTATTGGTCATCAACTCACTCCTTATTTTTCCCATCCAAGGCCATCTAGATAGTTTAATAGATTCTTGTCCTTACATGGTGTATATAATCCTATTTAAAGTGCAATAAAAAGTCATGTTATATGTCGCATTTTAAAGTATGTGGCAACAGTAACCAAATAAGATTTGATAAAGTTGGTCGTCGATGTCTCTGCCAACCGAGAGATAGAAAAACGGAAAAGGCTGTAGCGTGTATGTTGTTTTGTGTGGTTTATGCATTGCTGGGGCCGTAGAGTTGTGTGTGAGAGAGAGAGAGAGAGAGAGAGAGAGAGAGAGAGAGAGAGAGAGAGAGAGAGAGAGAGAGAGAGAGAGAGAGAGAGAGAGAGGGTGGCTGGCATGTATTGTGTGTGCGTGCAGGTATGCGTGTGTTAGTACGTGTGGCTAATCCTTCCCTCGCTTGGTCGTTTTATAGGCAGTAAAGTCAGTTACGATTTTCTTTTTCTTTTTTACCAGATAACGTAAAATCGTCAAGTATATTCTCAGTTTCGCACTTAGTTCTTCATTTTAGTTTGTTTATCTTTTCTATGACTTCTACTTAAACTACCTGCATCCCTTTTCAGTATTCAGGTCTTATCTTCATCTTTCCTCTCTGTAAGCAGCCCAACACACAAAGAATCTTCCACAACCTCCGTGTGAAATGTTTTTGAAGGGATTATTGTTTCTTGCTTTGTAATACGCGTCATGTCTTTACTGTAACCTTTCTTAACCCTCAAGCGCTATTCCAGACCTCTTCGTCACCTTACCCTCGGCTCCTTGTATCCCATGCAGTCACATTCTCCTTTATTTGTACTTGCCTAATTTGGTTGCAATTTGCCATCGGTCACTGTGCGCGGTTGATATTGTCTTACCTTTTTATATACATGTTACTCTGGGTGTTTGTTTTACACCATGATATTCGCCAATTTATAGAAGATTGGAGTAATATGCGAAAGAGAGGACGAAAGGAGGGAAGGAGTGAGTAAAGGGAAGGAGGAATAGAAAGGAAGATTACGGCTAAGAAAATAATAAGGAAAGGAGAGAAAGAAGAAATAAATATAAAAGAAGAGAGAGAAAGAGAGAGAGAGAGAGAGAGAGAGAGAGAGAGAGAGAGAGAGAGAGAGAGAGAGAGAGAGAGAAGAGAGAGAGAGAGAGAGAGAGAGAGAGAGATGGAAGGGAAAGATTGATATCTGCGCACGATGCATATGGCAGAAAAAAAAAATTCTCGTGGATAATAAAAGCTGACAGGACTATCTATCCCTGCTATCTACACATCTCATAGTCTGTCGCTCTCCAGTTCACTATCTTCTTCATCTTTATCTCTTTACATCTCTAAGAGACAGATGCAATGGGGCAGAGGGAAGAAGCTATACTTGCACAAGCTATACAAGAACGAATACTTGGAATAACGTCGGGGGCCCAAGCATTGTTGTGTGGATTCGCGCAGTGCTTCTTGTTAGCAGCAACGGCGGAACGAAAAGGAGGACCGTATAGGGTGCGGCGTGGCCAGGCATCAGAGGGGCATCAGGAGATTTTATCCCCATCACCGCTGCTGCAGGTGGCGAGAGGCGCCCGCCCCTCACCCTCACCTGCTATCCTGCGATCCTGCTATCAGATACTGCTTACTATTGTAGCGTGATATGAGGAAAACATAAGTCGTGTTTGGGCTTATTGGGAAAGTCTTGAGGCGAGGCGGAAGGGTTTGTTTTTCCAAGGTTACCAGAGTTGGGTTAAATCTGCCTCGTGATATCGATAATTTACTGTTGATTTGTTTACATAGTGACTGATTATGTCTTATGATTATGTCAGCGGTGTTTTACCATGGTGGAGGGAACTCTTTCACCCTCCGTAGAGTTTTATTATATTTTATTGTTATCGATTAAAATAAGGTGAAGGTAAAGATGGGGGCATTCGCTATGCTGTGCGTGGCCTCTGTGCTCATCTCCGTCGCATTACCTTTGAGCCTGTGGTGGGTGACAACCCATTACCCCTAGTCCGGCAGCTTAGTGAAATGATGGGGACATGCCGGATAAAAGCACCAAAATTTTTTCAGGCACTCTACAGGCTCCTAGCTATGATTTTGAGAGGGGAGAAAATGATCCAAACACTCAGATGGCTTAAGGAACGCTTCTTTTTTATTTTGACATTTCCGCATGTGGAAATAGGGTAAATGGGTTTTTTAAAAGAATAGTCATAAGGATAATGTTTATTGGATGCAAGTTATCTTATTATTTTTATTTAATAAATCCAGAACAAAATATTCCAATATGGCTGTCAAAAACATAAATTCAATATTTATTCGACTTTAAACTCCCTGCGGACATCGCGAAATGCCATTGTAGTTTATTAGCAGAACACGAATTAAAACATACTCCTTGCAATTCAAAAATGACAGTGGTTAATCTACTGACGGTGCATTATGAAAAATAAGTATCATTAAGCTCATTATACAACAATCATGTTCTTCCTGTACAGCTGCAGGAATGCCATGTCTTTGTTAAGCACCAGTATCACAATGCAGGTATGATTCATAATTGTAATTATGTGTCTACTTCTCACATTTGCAGCTGCACAGTTCGGTGCATTTCCAGCTGGCTTTCTTGCATGAACATCTCCCGCCACAACCTGCAGCACTTTTGCAGGCACACTTCACAAGTTCACTTACAGCCTTTGCTGCCGCAGGCTGCGAGCTCCAGACAGGAACCCAGGACTTTGTTTCTGCATCCAGTGTCCAATCGCAGCCTTCAGCAGTTGGTGTCTGTTTGTTGGCCTGGTGACAGGTTGTCCAGATGCCAGCCTGGTACACTGCACGCTTGGTGTGCTGCAGCAGGGCCTGTTGAGTTGGGGGAATGTTCTCCATCGTTCTGTTTTCTGGCAGAACAGTTCCTTTCTTGCTTCATTCACCGACACCAGAGGGCTGGTCTTGTCATATATAACGACTGTGAAACGTTCCAGCATCTGGAACTCCTGGCAATCCAACGGTGATTTGTGCATGTGGATGTTCTACGATGAAGTTGAAGGCATCTGTGACTTCGGTATAGGCACCCCATGCTTCCCAAACCGACTTTTTCCCCCTTTCCAAAGAAAGAAGAAGTCGTATCACACCCTGTGAAGCTGTGGAACACTGGTAGCGCTGTGGACTTCTCTTTGCCCAGAGTACTACAGATGGCATTGATGTGTAGGAAAAAGGAAGTTCTTGCCACTGCGAAGGCGACCCAGATGTCAGCCGATGGATACTTGCTGGCTAGAAAGTGATACTTCCCGATGAGGATGACAAGAACGTCAGTATCCACGGTGCGTACCAAGCATGTGGTGCATCCACTCTCTAGGGCATCTTGTAGATGGACCACAATTCTTGTGTCTGCCTCTCGTGGTCACATGGCGGCATCGACGTGGTCAGTGCCACTGCAGACTACAGAGGCTCAGATGTCAAAGACCTGCTTTCCGTTGGGAAGGTAGTGGAAAACAATCTTCTCTGATAAAGGGGGAAATTATTAAGTACGTGTGGCTAATCCTTCTCCCTCGCTTGGTCGTTTTATAGGCAGTAAAGTTCAGTTACGATTTTCTTTTCTTTTTTACCAATAACGTAAAATCGTCAAAGTATATTCTCAGTTTCGCACTATTTCTTATTTTAGTTTGTTTATCTTTTCTATTACTTCTACTTAACTACCTGCATCGCTTTTCGTATTCAGGTCGTATCTTCAATCTTATCTCTCATGCGTAAGCATAAAAAGGCCCAACACACAAAGAATCTCCACAACCTCTCCGTGTGAATGTTTTCTGTGTAACTGGGATATCATTGTTTCTTGCTGTTGTTAATAGCTGTCGTCCCCTGTCTTATACTGTACCTTTCTTAACCCTCAAGCGGCTATTCCAGAAGACCCTCTTCGTCCAGCCTTAACCCCTCGGCTCTTGGTATTCACCATGCAGTCGACATTCTCTGCGCGTATATTTGTACTTGCCTAAATTTGGGTTGCAATTATCGCATCGCTGGTCACTGTGCGCACGCGGTTAGTAGCTTGTCTTACCTTTTTATATACTCATGTTACTCTCGGTGTTTGTTTTCACCATGATATTCGCCAATTATATGAAGATTGGAGTAAGTATGCGAAAGAGACCTGAGAGTGACGATAAGGACGGGAAGAGAGTGGTAAAGGTGAAGGAGATATATCAAAGGAGATTACGGCTAGAAATAATAAGGAAAGGATGAGAAAGTGTGAAGAAATAAATATAAAGAAGAGAGAGAAAAGAGAGAGAGAGAGAGAGAGAGAGAGAGAGGAGAGAGAGAGAGAGAGAGAGAGAGAGAGAGAGAGAGAGAGAGAGAACAAGAGAGAGAGATAGAGAGAGAGAGAGAGAGATGGAAGGAAAGATTGATATCTGCGGCAGCGATCATATGCATGCACAAAAAAAAAAAAATTCTCGTGTCATAAAGGCTGAATATGAACATGACGATCGTTATCCCTAATGCCCTCACAAACATCACCATAACTATCTACACCATAACTCAAACATATAGTCTGTAGATGTGTGTTCAAATAGTCTGTTGTCGCATCGTCCATCACACATCTCTGCTATCTCTTCATTGGTAATCTCTTCACATCTTGTATCATCATTTTACATCTCTAAGGAGACAGATGCAAGTAGATGTATACCAAATGAGTGATGCAAATGGATCACATGGCGCCGCGTAGTAGCAAAATAGAGGAGAAAACAGAATCTCGGAGAAGAACTCAAAATGACTTGTCTTTTCTTACTTTTACTCCTCGTGTCACAGTAGTCATCAAGGATGAGGTCTATACAAGAGATACGAATACTTCGAATCCACGAGAAAAAACGTCAGGAACTGAAAAAACCGATCGCCAGTGTCGGTGTCGGGGGAGGTTGGTACGTCGGGTTGTTCGAGGCCATGGGTCGGGGAGCCCAAAGCATTGTTGTGGTGTGTATAGAATTGATCTTAAAAAATAACGAACAACAGTCACAAAAAGCCAAAACCAAAGTGTAAAATCATTGGTATAAGCAACCAGAACCAACACAAAAAAACAGTCTGGCGGGAAACGTAAAGGAGGCACCGTTCCAGATACGGGTGGGCGCTGGGATTCGGTGGCCACGGCAACAAGCACATCGAGACCTATCCGACACCGAGCAAAAAAAAAAAGACAGAGATGGACAAGGGTATCATTAAGGGGCAAGGTGAATCGTGCCAGGAGAGATAAAAAAAAAACAAAAAAAAAAAAAAGAAAAAAAAAAAAAAAAAAAAAAAATTTAACTATATATAATCCCTAAAAAAAGAACCGAACCACAAACAACACACAAAGAAAATAAAAAATAAACAAATCACCAGACCAAGTCACCTTAAAGCGCAATTGAAAAAACGGAATTACAAAAAAAAAAAGTACCGTTCGCACAAGTTACAGGCTACATTTGCGAAAAAAAGTAAAGAGGTCTTCGCTACAGGCTTTGACAAGTGACCTCGCCTGTACCGTTTTGGAGAAATAAAAAAAAAATAAAATTGTTCGATTGCAAAAGTCTCCATACCCCTCGAAGCGTCGGCGCTGGACTGTGCTGTTCAACTCGCTGCTAAGGGTCGCTGTGGAGGTACAAGTCATTCGAGACAAAGTCTTAAATGCCAACAGCAGTAAGGTTAATAGGAAAATAATGGTCATTTCGGGTGTCATACAGGATGTATAAGAGAATACGTCTGCAGGGACTCCAATACAAAAACAAAGAACCAAAAACACGCTCTCCTATTCCCCCAGCCACCCACAGACAGACCAACGGTCTTAAACCCCTACATCGAACAACAGTGTTAGAGTAGCAATACAACAACCCAACACACCCTACATGTCGGGCGGCCGGTCAAGAGTGAGACGATCTGCTCAATCTACCCTTGACCTATGAAAACACGATCTCCGACAAAAAAACTACAAAGTCTTCTACGAGCTAAGACCCCACCTCAACAACCCCATCACTGTAGACTTGAAATGAAGACTGCTGGAACATAGTGTCTTGAGGGCTTACGCTATTGTTGTCAAAGTCCGATAGAATACTTAACAAGCAAAAAAATTGTAGTGAAGACTACGAAAGTAAAGTCGCTGGTGTGTGTGGTGGGTGCTGGGGTGACCTATGTGCTGTGTTTTGGGATTTCCAGGAGTGGTGGTTATAGACCGTAATGTTTAGACATTCAATGAGCAAACAGTCTTCTTATGTGTTCAAGGGAGTGGTAACGGCCAGAGCTAACTCTAAAACTTTCATTTGCAACAAACTACCCTTAGGGAGGGTAAACAGATAAGGAGTATGTGGAGATTTAGTTTATTGGGTGTTGGGGGGGGAGGGACAGCGGCCGAGTAGGAGGTCAAACCGAAAAAAGTCTTCCTATTCCATAGGGTACAATTCGAAAAAAAACAATTCTTGCATGGGGGGGGGAAGAGTGTTAAACTACGTTGACAAAAAAAAAATATTCTTCTTCATGGAGTTGGGGTAAACCTAACTAAAAGCCTTCATGTAACCGACAAAAGTCCTTTCAGTTAATCGAAAAAAAAGTCTTCCCCCCATGGGGGGTAACCCGAAAAAAGTCTTCAGGTAATCGAAAAAAGTCTTCAGATAACCGAAAAAAGTCTTCAGATAACCGAAAAAAGTCTTCAGGTAACCGAAAAGAATGTTCAGGTATCCGGAAAAACGCTTTTATTCCGTTCTTTTTCGTGCCTCTCCTCATTAGCTACTACTTATCGCTATCCACATTGGAAGGTCATCATCGACCGACACGATGAAGATCGGATGAAGTGAATCCGTCCTTCCACGAAGCCAAGTGCCAGTTTCTCTGTGTTGTTTTCTTCTTTCCTGGTCTGTCTCTCTCTTCTTTCTTTCTTCTTCCACTACAACTCCTCTCTCTCCTTCTGAATACCCGTTCCAACAATCAGTCCTTGTACCATTTACTTATCATGCCTGATGTCTCGTCAAAAGAGTATGGGGGGGCAGCAGTTAACCATAATGTATGGGCGGGGTGGGGGGGTTAGAGAAATCCTGGGCATGCACTCTTTCGTGATCTTGAATCGGTCTCGTCCGACAGCCGTGTCAAGCGCGGCGTGTGGACAGCGAGGGGCGGGCGCGTAATACAGGGGGATTAATATTTGTATTAAAAACACATCACTACTATGTCTGGCTGCATAAGGTCAGATAATATAGAGGACATGGGATAGACTCTCTCTCTCTCTCTGTATCTTTCTTCTTAAAACGTCTCTCGATCTCTATCTGTTTCTCTCTTTCGATTTCTTCTCCTCTTTTCTCTTCTCTCCTCATCTACTGCTCTCATCTGTGTTACAATGTTTCTCTGCCTCTCGTCCTCTCTCTAGCTCTCTCTCTCTTCTGTTTCTCCATCACATTCGATCAGTCAAGTCTCTCTTCTCTTCTTCATCGATCCAAGCATTCTCTCCTGCTCTTCTCCTATCTTTTTCTTCTTCCGTCGAGTACGCTCATGTTCGATCATCGTACAAGATCGACTCTCTCCTTCCTCCCTTAGCTCTTTGTCTTACCTCTATAATCCCTCATCAATGATGTCGTCGCGTCTGCGTATCGCATGGTCTCTCACTCGTCTCTCTTTCCCTCCTCTGCATCCTCTCTCGACTGCCTCTTCTGTGAGCTTCAATCTCTCTCTTCTCTCAATTCTTCCGTCTCTTCCTTTCTCCAATCTCTCTATCTCTCTCTCTGCTCTCGCTCATCTCTCGCCGCCCTTTCCCGTCGTCACAATTCTCGATCAGCGATCTCCTCATCTTCCATTTTCTCCCTTATTGTTTACTATATGCTATTAAGTAGGCAGGAGAAGTGGTGAAATAATAGAATGCCGAATGAGCATCGTGAGTAACATAGCATACTAGTGTGTGTGTTTATGTAGTCTGCAGGAGTAAGATAGTACGAGACAAGTGACGGGCGATGAGCATGCTAGGACGACGCGAGAGACATGAGACGTGCAGGATTCACGTGAGCAGGCAGAGGATGAGTAGTGAGAGCATGTAAGAGAGAGGAGGCAGTGAGAGGAGACGAAGCAGATCTTGAGTACGCAGCATTAGGGACCGGTCGACGAGAGACCCGTGTTCTTAATATATGGTCAAAAACGCACGACGAAGCAGAACAAGCAACCATCATGAAATATGTTCGTTACTTGTGACACATTCCAGACCATATCTAGTAATAATAGATTGTGCCTGTTGATTTTGATAGCAATAAAGCCCAAGGAGCTGACAAACTCTAGTTCCGCAGTCCCATTGTTGTGATTGAGTAATAAGTTATTGGAGTATCCTTATCAAGTCAGTATTCCTATCCGTCTGAGGTAGTTCAGTAGGTCGTAGTAAGTAGTAGTATTACATTATGGATTCAGTCAGTTCCATTTAGGATAATTAGTCCGTAAAGTACCGTAAGTATGTTGAGTGAGTAAAGTACGTGAAGGTGGACAATTGGGGAGAAGTTTTGGGTGGAATGTATTCAGTTAGTAGTCGTCGTACGGTGTGGGGAGTATACGACTGTGTAGGTGGGGCGAGTACAGTGAACGGTGGCTAAGTATAGGTTGCAGAAACAATTTACTAATGTGTTTGTTGTGTTGTCTTACATGTGATACCTTTTACGGAATAATGAATATGGTGGAATTGTAACTGAAGGTCACGGAGAGGTGGAGTAGATCTTGCAGTGTGAGTCGGAACTGAGAAAAAGAGTACCAAAGAACGCCACACCTAGAGGGGGATACCCTTAGAACATGGGGCCTTATAGTCAGAGCAAGACGAGTGTTATAGCTTCTAATCACCATTCACACCCCATGTGGTGGACTGGTGGAATACATCTTGTCACCTCCTCGTCGTGAAGTTTTATTATATATTCATATTCGATACTATCGTG
This sequence comes from Chionoecetes opilio, assembly GCA_016584305.1. Taxonomy (NCBI): domain Eukaryota; kingdom Metazoa; phylum Arthropoda; class Malacostraca; order Decapoda; family Majidae; genus Chionoecetes; species Chionoecetes opilio. The sequence continues at coordinate 195,010 of JACEEZ010017658.1, forward strand.
GCATTCACACAGAGAGATAAGGTGAAACGGTACGATGGGGGGCAAAATTTTCGCTACATGCTCTGCTGTGCGGGATGGGGTGGGGGGATGGAGAGGTGCGTCAAGCCCAACACTGGCCTAGTGGAGGCGGATCGACGGGCGTTGTGTGAGCCGTGCACCTTCTGTGCTCTCATCCGTCTTGCACACATTCACCTATTTGGAGTCCTGTTGGTGGGTTGACCCCCATTACCGCCTAGTCCGGCAACGGGCTTAGTGAAATTATGGTGGCACCCTTGCCAGGATCACCAAACTCTATCCCCAAAGTTTTTTCACCTACCAGCACATCCCCTAAGGCAACTTCTACAGGCTCTCTAGCAATATGATTTTGAGGAGGGGAGCAAATGGTCCCATCACTCACAATACCCGATGTGCTTCATCAAGGAACGCTTCCTTTATTATTTTGACCATTTCCGTAGGTCCGCCATCGTCGGACCTTCAGGGTAAATTGGTTTTTGGTTTCCTCCACAGAATATACATATGTCCCTCACCGTGCTCCTGCGTTTCATTTGGATGCCAGTTTCTTATTAGTATTCTCGCATTTATCAGCCATCCAGACAACACAAACTATTTCTCAATATGGCATGTCCAAAACACATACATTCCCATATTATATTCGTTCCCGAACTTCAAACACCCCTCCGTCCTGCGGACATCGCGAAAATGCATGTAGTTTAATGTAGCATAAACCCACGCATTAAAACATACTCCTCTGGCACTTCCAAATAAGCAGTGGTTAACACCCCCCCCCCCCCCCCCACCACCCCAGCCCTGGATACACTCCCTGGCTCGCACGTTCTTACAAAAGTATTATTCATTAAGCTCTTATACAACAATCATGTTCTTCTCCTGTACAGCTTTAGCAGGCATGCCATGTCTTTTGTTAAGACCACCTACTTCATCCCTACTGCAGGTATGATTCATACTTGTAATACTATATGTGTACACTGTGTGCTACTTCTTCCAATTTTCCTATGCTGTTTGCAGCTTTGCAGCAGAGTTTCGGTTGGTCATTTCCGCTGCTTCTTGCTGAGACATCGCGTTGTCGTCTCTCCCGCCACCAGTGAAACCTCAGCACTATTTGTCCAGGCAACACGTGTCACAAGTTCGCCTGTCTTACCCGACCTTTGTGCCTCCCGCCGCAGGCTGGCGGCTGCCAGACCGGAACCACAGGCTTTGTTGTCTGCTGCCTCCATTGTCCAAGTCGCACCCTTCAGCAGTTGGTGTCTGTTGTTAATTGGCCATCCTGTCGACAGTTGTCCATAATGCCAGCCTGTGTACACCCCACTGCAATCTTGGTTTGCGCTTCCAGCCAAACAGGGCCTGTTGACATCCTTGGAGGAGACCTGTCTTGTCCCATCTTTCATGTTTTATTTTTTTTTTGTTCTTTATCCTCTCCTTGCCTCTCTCCTCCCTTGTACACACACCAAAACAGGTTCACCAATCCCCGGTTCCTTTCCCTGGGGGGGGGGGGGGGGGGCGCTTCACTTTCACGACCGTCAACCATCGTCGGCTGGTCTTGTCCCTTCATTACTACCGACTGTTACAAACTGTCTTCCCGCATCTGTACTTCGCCCCTGTTCCATTTATCTACCACCTGGTGTCTCTCTTTTGCATTTGGCTGGTCCTCCTCCTACGTCTATGAAGTTGGAAAGGCATCTGTGACTTCGGTATAGGCACCACATGCTTCGCCAACTACCGCTCTCGCCATTTTTCCGCACTTCTTCTCCACACCCAGAAAGCTCTCCGTCGTATCCGACCCACACGCCTGTCGCACTCTGTCGGCCCACTGGTATGCGCTGTCGTGGACCGTATCTGCTTTTGCCGCCCGCGACGTAGCTACAGCATGCGCATTGCTGTTTCGGCGAAAGGAAGTTCCTGCCAGCCGCGAGCGACACACTGGCGTGTGCCGCAGGGCGACCCAGATGTCAAGCCGATGATAACTTGCTATACTAGAAACGGAAGAGTAACAGCCAGTAGCGCAGGCTCGTCAGGGACGAGCCAGGTGTACGAGCAAGTAGGGTAAGATGCCGGAACAGAAGCGGTAGAAAAACATAAAAAGAGCGAAGCGAAGAGGCGACAGGCAAAGCACGGGAAGCGAGAAGCGACCCAACCAACAAACCGACGCCACACACAGCACCCAGCCACCAACTAACCGCCCAACAAGACGCTGGGCCCGACGCGTGACCAGATGATATAAACACTTCCCGAAAGGTGAGGATACAAGAAAAACTCAGTATCCACACAGTGCGTACCAAGCTGTGGTGCAACGCGCACTTCTACGTAAGGGCAGTCTTTGCTTTACCAACAATTCTTGTGTCCTGCCTCTTCGTGGTCACATGGCGGCGATCGAGTGGTCAGTGCCACTCCGCAGACGCCTACAGAAAAAAAAAGGCCTCAGCTGTTTTGCAAAGAAACTGCTTTCCTTTTTCCCCATCTGGGAAGTAGTGGAGTACCAAGATACATCTTCTGATAGGGTGCAAGCTGGAAGACGGTTCTCTAACCCTTGTTTGTTTGCTTTTCGGCCTCGCACGGAATCCAAAAAAAACATCGGGCCAATTGGCCTGGGACCTTGGATCTGGCCTGCCCCCTTCCCTTCGTACACCATTCCCCCCTGTTTCTCTCTGTGGTTGATTCCTTGATATGTTTGGTCCATGTCCCTGGTCCCATACCACACATTACTCCACAGAGCGTTTCCCGTTGCCTCATGCTGATTTTGGGCTAACTCAACACCTCCACACCATCTGCATAGATCGTACAAAAATGTAGTGGACGCAGGTCCCTGGGGCCAGGGAGGTGGTAACCACAGCGCACCATCAGGCACTCTAACATCAAAATGAGGCCAGGAGGGTTTCTTCGCCCTTGAGCGTCTTCTCTGGGCCCAGAATGTCTGTGTAGCCTCCCGGCTTCTCTTCCTTGCTAGTCTCTATTGTCGCGAGAAGTATCCCTCTTTCAAGCCCAACAGAAAGGGGAGGGTAATATGGTGGATTCTCAATTCCTCATTTGGCTAGTGAAGAAGGTGTCCAGCCCCACAACCGTCCCTCTCACGAAACCAAAGTATCTAAGTGTTGAACTCATGTTATAAACCCATGACAGTTATCGCGTCCAAACGGGCCAAGAGGTGCCACGTCTCCTTCCACCAGTCCAGCATAGGACAACATACCCCACTTGTTCCGACCTGCCTTCCCTCTCATCGACTTACTTTCTTCCCTCTTCTTCTCCTTTTGGTGGTGTTGGCACGAAATCTGAACAGGGGCAAATTGTTTTTCCTTTCTTAATTGTGGTCATGGATGGGCGTGTGGTAGCCTCTGTCAACACTGAACTTTCTTAGTTCCTAAATTCTTGTATGTCTCTCTATACTTGCTGGCTGCTAAAATAGTACTGGGCTTTCTTACTCCAACAGGCTCTTACTTTAGCTAAACTAACTTAGCTTGGCTGGGAGGGTGTCGGGGGGGGGACTGATGTATGTTGACAACAGTGGATCGTGGACAACAGTGGAAAACTAGTTGGAAGATTGTATTGCAATACTATTTACGGGAAATATTCCTCATCATTCTACCTGGGCTTCTTGCTTTCTTTCTTCTTTCTTTTTTCTTTTTCTATTTAAATGTTGCGAATCTTGCATTCTTCAAGATTCAAGAATTTTATCCATATTCTAAGTGAAAATATTAGAGCCGTACATAAATTTCACCACGAAAATTAAATGGTTCATAGAGGTCTTCGAGTAACTTGGATCGGTTGTCCTCCTACCTCTCCTCGCTAAATCATAGGCTAATGAGACGCCTTTATAGTGTCCTTGAACAAAATTTTTGGTTCTTTTTTAGATCTCCCCCGCCCCTGGTGGTGCCTTCCCCCCCCTCCCGTCCTTGCCAATCAATTTTTCCCCCCAATGCCCTATTCCTCTTCCTTAAGGCAATCCTTTCGTCCTAACTTCTAGCCCTTCCCATTGCTACTTGTCCCCACTCCACGACCTACGCCTAGGGATCCACAGGGCTACCTTTTTTGACATTGCCCCGGGTTTATCCACCCTTTATACTATTCCGCACAGTTTCATTTCACTCCAGTAACCGCATTTACATAACCCAACGACAAAGAACATCCTCCTAAATGGGGATAGAACATGATTGCGGTATTTCATAACAACCCAGCTTCTACTCTCGCGTATTGGTGATTCTGTTCCAATCCACTACTTTCGATTCACCCTGGCTTTTGACATGTTGAAGCATGTGCGCGCAAAAGATTCCGCAGGCTAAGTGCGCTAGTCGTCCGTATAACTACACAACGGCTAGCCGCACAATCGATTAAAAAATACAAAGAACATTTTAACCAGGGATAACTCCGAACTTCCCCCCTTACGACAATGACCTTCACTGGATTCCATTCCCATCTCTTTAATCCTATCCCGTTTGTCTCTTTTAGTCCTCTCTTGTTCTTCATAATGTTGTCACGTTGCTCAATGAGCAACAGTGCCCGTGCAAATATTAACATGAATTTAATTCCGCTTACACACCCTAGGGGGCTCCACACCCAAATCACAGAAACCTTTTCCCACAATTAGTGACCATCTCTCGGGGGGGGGGAGGGGGGCGCTGGCTGGAGATTACACATGATTTCATATTACTACCGCACGACAACGCTGATACGCCGTTTCTATTAGTGGTAACGCAAGCGTTTGGAGACGACTGTGTGGTTGCTCCTTTTCTCGCGGGAGAAAGGTGATGACGAGAGCCGCACGCTGGTCGAGGAACAAGTAATTAGCTGGTCGTGATCGTGTTGCGCCCGCTGATCTTCTATCTTTCTTGTTAACTGTTGCTTTTATGATAAAATTGTGTCATAATATTGTCGAGGAAATAAGTACTGCCGTTGTTAATGCTCTTTGTGTTATGTCGCGCCATTTAAAATTCCCGTTACTGAGTAAATTCTTATATTCTTTCGTCACTATAACCTATTTCCCATCTTGTAACTTTCTGTGGTAGGTCTGTGCTTGATTGTCATACACCTCTAGTCCCTGTCTAGACGTACTTGTCTCCACCCTCTCGTTCTAGCACATTCTCTCTCCTCTTCTTCCTGCGCTCCCCTCTAGTCACCGCAAAGACTCTCACATCCACTGTCTCATCTTGTAGTCCTCTCTCTCTCACATCTGCGATGAAACTCATCTCTCTATCGGCACTCTCGTCCAATCAGTCCGCTCTTCTCCTCGTCGAATCAATCAACTCTCTCTCTCGCATTCGTCATTACCTGGTGTATTAGCCTCCTCTCTCCCCGTCCTCGGATGAGCGTCAGCATCGCTCTCTCGGGCTTCGTCCTCTGCCAGCTCCGTCGTCTATGCTCCAGGATCGACTCGAGCCCAACTCCGAGGAGCTTCATCTTCTTCAGTCTCCGCGTTGTCGACTTCTCCCTCGTCAGTGTCCTCTATCTCGATCTCCCTGTCCGTCATCATCCTCCAATTCCCTCAGTCTTTCGCGGTCACCGTGCCAGTCTCTTGGTCTTTCCTAGATCTCTCACTCCATCTCTTAGATCTCCTCCCTCGTCTGTCTGCCGTCTGCTCTTCTCCTTTTCCTCTCGTCATCTGCTCTATTACTACTCCTTCCTTGCGTACGCTTCGTTACACTCTCGTAGTTGTTCCCCCTTGCGTTTGCTGCTCTCATCCTTGGCTTGCTCTCTCGCTGTCTACCTGCCCATTCCTCATCGTCCTCACATCATCTCTCGTTCACATCTCGCTCCTTTCCTGGTCAATGGCTCTTCAATCTTACCTTCCTCCTCGTCTCTGTAATTATGGTGCTGGTCGGTGCACAGAACCAGTCTAACTTTCGGCATGTACTATTTCTTGTCCTCTAAACACATTTCTTATTTCTTCACTTTGTACTGTTCTACGTTTCACAGGCCAGAAGGCACGCCGTTAATGCTTACAACTCGGACTTGGAGGGTGTCATTCCTCACTCTTTTCTTATCCTCGTCTTCTCCCAGGATGCCGTTCAGCCGTACGCCACGGAACGGGCTCATCGATACGCACTAGGGGTTTAACACATTGGGTGTTCTTATGTGTTTGATTGAGGCTAGTGATTGGTGAGGGTAGTTTTGTGTGCTTCTACTGATGTCACTCGGGAAGAACGGTTTGTTTAGGTATTCACGTTCGTTTTTGTATAGCCCGTGGGTACGGCGACAGTTTGTTATGATCGACGACAGATATAGAGCACTAGGGGGCTGTGATGTGGCTAGTTGCTTTTTTTTCTTTGCAGAGTCCGTTGGTCATTTACACGTGTTGACAGAAGTCAGCCGTTTGTTGCCTGGCTCGAGGCACTGTGTCCAGGTGGCGGAGTGAAGGAAGGGTGACAGTGTTGCTGATTGGAACGGCCAAGGGCTCGCATCGTGCTCTCTATCATTTCTCCCAACACTCCGCTCTCCCCAAAACGCAGGTTCTCCCGAGTCTGTGACCACGCGCCCACTGCCCGGCCCACATCTTCAATCCTATTTCGTCACTGCAGGGTGGCGTTGACGCTCTCACACTTCATCAACTTGGAAAAATGTTCTCTGTTTGGGTACTTTTCTTCTTTCTTGTTGTCACTGTCTCCGTCGGCCATAACTTTATTCCCTTTTCTCCCTCCGTCCACACGGCTGCAGTTTTGGTGGCCACGCAAGTGACACCGGGCAGAGGTTAAATGTAAAGTTTGCACCTGGCGGACGTGGTCTGGCGGTAGTGAAAGTGCGCGTCGTTGCAGCTTTGTGGTCCCGCTTCCTATCTCTTCAACCTCCATGGTCCGTGTGTCCGCTATACTACGCCACGAAGGGAAGCCGGACCGGAGTGAAGGGCGTTCCTCCTTGCACGCTAAGATCTCACTGCTGAATAAGTGTTATACTTTGCTGTTGCAGAATGTTTTATACAGTATAATCACCTTTTTTGTTCTGTCAACATGTTTACCTCCCATACTTATTCGCTGCGAGCCATGATAGAAGAGGGGGGGGGGGGGGGGGGAGAGAGAGAGAGAGAAGAGAGGACGAGAGAGAAGAGAGAGAGATGGAGAGAGAGCGAGACTAGAGAGAGCAGAGCAGAGACGATCATAGAGAGATTCCTCTAAAAAAACATGGTATAGATATTTCCCTTCACAAGATCGTCTCATATTCATATTCTGTTTTTTTTCTTGGAAAACTTGTTTACATGGCCCCATTCTTGCCCCCCTTTTCAGAACAGGGTACAGTCTCTCTGAAAGCTTTTGCGTATGCAATATAGAGCTCCATCTCACTGTCCTCCTATTCTTTTTATATGAAATAAAATATATTTCTATATACATAGACCTGCCCCACATAAATTAGAATATTGTTTTGGCTTTTTTTATTATTTGGGTGCCATAAATATCCCATGGACACCGCGGTGTAACGCGACGTGATTGGTTGATGAAGACCACTCAGTTTACCCTACCGTATCTCCTCAGATCCTGCGCGCACACACGCTGATCATCTTTAGTAAAAATAAATGCAGGCCTCAGGCAGCCCAGTCAGTCCCTTATCCAATGCAAATCATAGCATTCCCATCCACAAACAACCATATATGGTTATGTTTTGCTGCCCATCGATTGGCAAACAGCCCCCACTGCTAACCACCCATGAACGACATCCAGACAAAAGTGGTCATAACTAGCCTCACAGACCCAATGACACGAAGGACCAGTGGCAGTGAGATGTAGTCCTGCACAGGCGTGAAATCTCGATGAAGAAGACGTTCCTACATCCGATTTGGTGGGGGGGGGGGGGGGAGGGGGTGTTGCTTATTCTTTTTGTTGTGTATGTTGTGTTTTTAGTGGCTCGTGAAGGACGCATTTTGATGGCTGCTATTACACTGGGGAACAATTTGAAAAAAAAAAAAAAATGTGTTTCAGAGTTTAAATTTATTGAGCTTAATTCAGGACTAAAGCATCTTGGCATGCGTGGTTCCAAAGGGATCTGGGTAGTCAGGTTTTTTTCTGTAGCACTCAAGTTTTTTCTTCCCACAGCTTAAAGCACACTGCCAGATAAAGGGTCCAGACTTCCCCACTTGTGATGTATTAAACATTTTGGGGACCAGCTGATTACCCAATTTGACGATCATAGCGAGAGCTAACTGTGGCCCACTTGTTTAGTGCAGACTAGAGAGGGTTGTACATTGAGACAGTGGGAGGTGAGCAGTGCGCTGTGTGCAGCTCCTCCCATGGGTCAGTACTATCGCACCTCATCTGCCCATCACGCAAGCTTCTGTATCGTGAATTAGGGAGGATTTTATGGCCTTTCTCTTCCACCCTTGTACAACCTCCCATTTTATAATTGTCTATTTCGTGGTTACATCTGGGTTTTTTTTAATTTTTGTTTTCCACCTTGTACCCTACTATCCAGACCTTAGTGTTTTATTGGTAGCTACAGATTATATATTTCTTTTGTTTCAGTTACTCATGTCTGCTCCTGCTGGGTATCGTCTCGTCGTAAATGCCTCAAAAACAACACTGAATCCTTCTGCTAATAGGTGGTAGTTTCAACTCTACATACGTCCAAGTCCGACGGGGGGGGGGGGGGGGCAACAGCAGACAAAATCAGCTGATTTATCTACAACAAGCATCTTTCGCATATTTTTAAAGTGAAACTCGGTGATCACGACCAAGCTTACATGGCCCCTCACAAAGTGTGCCCCGCAGTGTGATCGAGCGGATTCGGGATTGTGGGACCACTACAGGACACACGCAGGTGGGCCTGGGTGAAAGTTGGCCATTTGGTATCCCCCTCTGGGTTTGGCGCAGAGCAAAACGCTCATTCACAGACGTGTTTTACCTTTTGTTATAGTGAAACTCAGGAAGTATGTAATTAACAAGACTAAAATAAAAGTCAATCTAGACCACTTCCAATCTCGCGCGTCAGCTGATAAGACCACCATAATGCCTCACTGTCTCAGGTCTGAATTCCAGTGCCCAGTTTCTCGTTTTCGAAACAACTACCCGTCCGCTAGAGATCTGAGTGAATGGGTTTTATTTGAAGAACGCCCATGTGACGCGATGATCGCAGAATTTTGACATTCACTCCAAGAGGATTGTCCTCTTCGTAGGGTTATTTGATCCGAGCACGAGTTGAATGAACTTTAACTACGTGATTTGGGCCTACCAAAAAAGCCTTCAGACATCGACTGTCAGATGCTAAGACTAGAACGCGAACAACATAACTTGACAACAAGGAGTGAAGGTATCATAGCTTGTTTCGAACGCCAGAGAAAAGTACATTTCTGCCATATTACTCGAGTGCCAGCGTTCTTGTGTTAATGGAAAGCAAAAGTAGGGGCCCGTCTGGCACCCCTAACATTCGCTGGTTTACTTGTAAGGATAACTTGCTTGAGGTGCTTTCAATTCTACACAATTGCCAAGTGGGATGAATGCGAGTTGTTAATTGTCCTAGAGCGCGAAAGCGGAGTCTTGCACGATGTGTCCATCTCTCACAAGATTGGTCAAGTTGTTTGGCGCAAGTCCCTATTGGGCATTCGTCTGTCCTTCGTTAAAGAATATGGAGATGTAAAGAGAGTCCATTGAGTTGTTGCATATGACAACCACAAGGTGATCATCTGTGTTGCCCCTCTTCTCTTGCAAATGGTGAGTCCTTTTCGACGCTTCCTGCTTGGTCAAGCATGCGCTTGAACTCCAACTCTCATCTCCACGTTTTGATGACCACCACGCTCATCACCGTGCTTTCGCAGATCTGTACTGTGGGACTAATCTCCCGGCTCGCTCTGCGTGTGGCGTCACACGCCATTGGGTCCAGTGAACGAATCTGGCCTCCCAGAAGCACTCGCTGATCTTAGCTTCACCTGAGAGGCTTTCCTCCTAACATTGTAAAAAAAAAAAAAAGTGAGTCGAGCGCCACGTTGTTGCCATGGAAGACACATTCATCTTCCCACGCTTCTGGGCCGGCACGCTAACACTAAGGTCTCCTGAAACAGTTATTGTCTCAATTCTCTGATGTCCCACGATACCTGTATGGCGCACTTGTTTTGAACGATATCTCTGTCTATGACTTGTGAGTTAGGGAGAACATTATAGTTAGTATGTTCAGCATGGACTGTGGGCAATTGAAACAAACGATCAAGGCCGTGATGTTGATCTGGTCCACTACTGTCTCGATCCAGCTCCCTCAAAGATGAACCTTTCAACGCGTACTCTGGTCAGATACCCTTGAGAACTGAAAAAAAAAAAGTCCAGATTCTTGCTCGTCAATTCTCCACGACAGAACGTCGTCCACGCCCTTTCTAGGAAATGACACGTGCAAGTCTCCACAGAAATTGTTGCAAAACCTCTGCACGCGTGGTGGCTTGACGCACCGACACCATTGCGCCTTCGGTTGCAGGTACATTGCTTATTACAGTGTCCCCGATCAATTATTTGCATCAGCGCGATGCAAAGCTTGGGTGCCTAACTTTCCTGGCACAAGGATTTACTTAGGTGCGTTACTGGCGTACTGGCGCCCGTTAGACTAAGGTGAAGCGAGTTTCCAAGCTTTGTGAAGGTTGATGGGGGGGGGGGGGGGAAGAGACACGTTAACCCAGGTGATGGGAATGTTGGGCATTTGATGATGGCTGACTATGGTTGCGAGCATCCCACCGCGATAGTCCTCACAGTTGAAGCACTCCAACAAAGCGTACACACCGTAATTGTTTACGCTTAGCCTGCACGACAAGTTCTGTAGCCTTATCCTTGTCTAAAAAAACATGATGATGTTAAATCAACAGTATAATCATGGCCTCTTGTTCTTATCCTTTTTCATTGCAATGTTAACACATTTGCAAATCTTTTTGTTTATACTAAGCAGCTGTTACTCTGGTTATGTAGCAGTATTTTTTTCATATTTTTAAGAAAACAGAAAATCACCTACAGGTCCACAAAAACTTGACGGTGATCATACGGCACAAAAACTGAACTTCATGTTTTGGGTTTCAGCACCCACACACAATACTTTACAAACGAAGTGTCATACCTAGCAGGAGCTCAACACCATTTGTTCCCCTAGTGTTATTAATGTATGTCTTTGTGCACATGGATATTATATGCCAAATGACTTCTGTAGGAACTGTGGGGCTTTACGCTCACCTGTGATTAAGTATGCGTAGTGGGGTTTTTTTAAATGCACTATGCCCGGCTTTGAGGTATGATCTGGGAAGAGCAGGCTTGGGTTTTTTTTCCTGTTTCTCTGTACTTCTCATCCCCTAGCTAGTTAAAAAGAGGAGCAGCGCACATGGAGTTAGGCTAGAGACTCTATGAGGTGCCTGTATACCTCGCCCTTATTAGAGAGGTATCTTGTTTGCTCCACGCCCATACACCTCCAGCACGATCGCGGCCATCAGGTTACCTCGGTAAAATGTAATTATAGAAGTGGGGAGGAAAGATGCCCCCAATGTCGGCACCCCCCGGTTCCCGCACCTCCTAGGAGACGATCACAAGGCCGCCTCGTCACCTGGAGCCGGGGGCAGACTCTGCAAAATATACATATGTTTAATATTACTAATGCTAAACGTCTCATCATAATAACACGTAGACTCCCAAGAGTACTTAATAAACAGCTACCTGCCCATTCAGCTGGTATTTGCTAGCGATGACAGACCCCCGCCAAGCGTACCACTACCTTCTCGTCACCACTCCCAACCTTCCCGCTATGTATACACTCCATCGCTTCCGGATGTTTACTACCGCGTAACTATTCCTTGACTAACTTGTCTTACCTCCTACCCGATACATGTGGACGTCATTTCGACTCGGCAGTAATCCCCTTCAGAAGATAGTGATGTGGTAGGTATTCACGTGGTGTTTGTGATATATAAGTTGTATTTATAGGGAAGGAAATGGGGGGGAATAGACAGTACATATCGTGGGCCCGTAGCACCCCAGGAGACACACACCCCTTCGCAAAGCGCATACCCCGCTGTTCTTCACCCCTGAACTCACACGACTTTCGTCATGCCACAGGTTTATGACAGGACCTGTTACTACACTTTAAGAAGTAGACCTGAGGGGATATGGGCTGCGACCAATGCTCTACGCACTGTAGTGCAGAATATTAGCCAAATAGGGTGTGACACTTACATTTGTCTGATGGCGTTTTGTGTTGTGGGATCGGCAAGTGTTAGGGTGTACGAAGAGGTGTATGTTTTGCTTATATTGGGGAAAGAAAGCTATATTTAATTATACTGCTCCTTTATGAGCTCGTCTATCTTTCTAAGCTTGTCCATTTCATTGCAGGTTCATTTGAAGCTCCCTATAAATAAAAAAGAGAGGAATGCAGATTCCAAAAGTAATCACTTGTCCTTGTGTCACGGGGCCACTTATCTCTGTCTATCCACTTCTTCCTTATAAACTACAACTTATATATTACAAATCACAGTCATATACCTGACTCACATCACTTGAGTGTATTACTGGTTCCATCTTGCGGTAGTAGGGGTAATTCAAGTTGGTGTGGTAGTGGTACATAGGAACGGGCGGCCGATTCACAGCTGTGTTTTGTCCTCAGTAGTCTGTAAGTTGTTGTCGTCACAAAACGAGGCCCGCCGCGGCCGCGCCCCCCGTTTTAGAACGTATAAATTTTCTGTACTTAAATGACTGTATCATCAAAAATACTGTTCACATAGAAAAATCAACATCACCAGCCAAACTATATGAGGATTACAGTTTTCAAATCCTATCGTTAAACCGTTCAAGTAGAGTGAATGGGTCCATTAACAAAAACATATAAAGGTGGGAGGAAAAGCAAAACACGGAAAGGTACGTGGAGTGCAATAGATGGGGGGCAGGAGGGGGGGGAGAGGAGACGCATAGCCAGACCGAGGAGCGGTGGCGAAAGTATAGGCCGATACCGTTAGGGAGTTACCAGTAGAAGAGCGAGCGAGTCGAGAAGTAGAGAGAGAGATAACACAACTCCACAAACCTTCCACTGCTCCGTCCTATCTTCTTTCATCTACTCACTCTTCCCTTTTCCTCACTCACAGCACACACCCCGTCAGTCCAGCCGTGGCTTCAAAATTCTCTGCTATCTTCTAACAAATCACTTCCACCAGTACTTGCCGCGACCCCAGTCGCACATTACCCTTTATTCCCCCCTACATCCACGGCGCTTCCCTCCCTTCACCCCTGGACATCCCAATCCTGGACCCTCGGGAGGCACCGGATCACGCACGCGGATCGGCTCGCTGGATGCTCTCTTGGGTGCCCACCACGACACCCACTGCCGCCACAGTGCCAACACTGGCCCACCGAACAGTCCACTGTCTTTTTCACCATGTTGATGGCGGACACCCCAATTAGACCGGCCTCAGAAAGAGTGTAAGACAACACTGCCTCTCTTGACGGCGTGCGTCACAAAAAAACAAAAAAAAGCTGAAGCGCTCAGATGATTCTTAGACACAGATAGGGCGGGTACGCAGTAGAGATGAGAGAAGACATAGGTCGAGTAGAGAAGAATATTCGATGTTCAGTTTATCTATGTCGAGTAGAGAGCACTGCTGAACTAACCAACCCACAACCTTACACACTCTCACTCAGTGATACTTACTTCATACTACTCCTCACGGCTCTTACTCCTTCTGTCTCTCAACCCATTCTCGTCTTCCCCTGCCTGCTACTGTCCTACCTATTTATGCCCCTTCGCCCCATTCTCCTCTGTATTTTCATACCCAAAATCCCGTCATGTGCTCACTCCTCTGTCTCTTTGTATCGCCTGCTCCATAATCGTCTTTATACATGCGACCCTTTTGCTTCGGTCCTTCTCGTCCTCCTTTCTCTTCAGTCCATCGTATCCGCGTCCTTTTCCCCTCTCCTACTTTTCTCCTTTTCCTCTTTTCACTTCCCTTTCCCCCCCATGTTCGCCCTTTCTCTCCCCCCATTCGCATATTTTCTCGTTCCTTGACTCAAGCTTCCAACCTGCTTTCCATTCTCCTGTCCGTCGCTTCTATCCTTGCGTGCGCGGGGGAGGTGTCTCTCTGCGCCCTTCTTCCGCTTTACTGTTCCTCCTCTCGTCTGCCTTTCTTCACACCTGCCCCCTCTCTCCCATCCTCCTTGCAACCCATGTCTCTTTCAGACAGTCACGCGCTGGTGTTCGCTCCCCGCCGGTCAAATCCATCTTCCTCTCCCTCCTTACGGCCTCGCCCTCTGCACCCCGGAGTGACTCATCAGGCCTAACATGAAGGAGCCTGCCGTTGTGCTGCGCAAGCTAAATATCCGAACGCCACAACCACAGACGGAAATCATTAAATAAACAGAATTATTCATGAAATTGCCCACGGAAAATATGGGTAGGCGTTGGATGATACACATTGTTCATGGGGTACCGGAATAGTCATGTGACTCGTGGTCCGGACATAAAGATTTCGTATTATTAAGCGTTACGCCGGGACCATAGCCAAGGACAAAGGAGGGAAGGCTGGACAGCATCAGAAGTTTAACCGCAGGCGTACGTGTGTGAAGGGGCTGAGGGGAGGAGGTTTTGTGAAAGGTTGTACCCGGTTGGCATGTAATGGGGCAAGTCCATTTTGTGTTGTTAGTGTGCATACAGTACATAATAACAGATAATACGAATAATTATGGCTCGTCAATGATCTATATCATGATGCTCCTAACTCATGGGAAAGGAAGGGGGGGGGGGGCGGGGAGAGAGGGAGACTTTAGTGTACACAGACAAAGGGGAATTCACGATCATTATAGAATAGTACGCCAATAACGAAATACGCGTATAATAGCGATAAGCATCATGATATAGTAAGTGATATCATAACAAAGGTTTTGTATCCGGGGTCCCATTTGTCCACGCCATGTTGTTGCGCGCCGCCAGCCTTTCATCGCATCGTGAGTCGCACCCAACAGAATTATCCTAAACGGTGTAGCGTGATAAATGATTTGTTGTGTGCCCAGTTGAGGCGAGCAGAGTGCACGTAATTGTATGAAGGAAAGGGCAAGGTCTCTGAGGCAGATTGAAGGGATGAGGCCCTCTCTCTCACCGCTACCGCTCCCCCGCCCAACAGGATGCCCCGCCGCGTCTCCTGTGAAAAGTCGCAAATATATTTTCTGGAAGTATCTATGCACCGTTAACTTTATTCATTGAAAATTAATATGGCCACAAGGACGAAAATAAAGGTGGATACAAGGGAAAATATGTGAAGTAATTGGTTATTTTACCTTAACTATAAGTACTACTGTACTTTAATACCCCACGAACACTTTCAGAA
This sequence comes from Chionoecetes opilio, assembly GCA_016584305.1. Taxonomy (NCBI): domain Eukaryota; kingdom Metazoa; phylum Arthropoda; class Malacostraca; order Decapoda; family Majidae; genus Chionoecetes; species Chionoecetes opilio. Next base: position 210,260 of record JACEEZ010017658.1, read on the forward strand.
ATTACATTATTAATTTTAGAGTTATCACTTTTAATGTGTTTTGTTGTAATTACCTTTCTAATGTTTACCTAAGATGGAAATGGAGACACGGCACGAGATGTAGAGGAGCGGTACAGAAAAGAAAGACATTTATACCTCGAAAATTGAAAAATACAACTGCATGCAATAAAGATTCAAGGCTCCTTTATGTTGAAAATATAATTCGTATATCTGAACGTTAAGGTGAAGAGACAGGAATGTTGTTTGGGTAAAAGTCTTTCGTAAGGGACGTTGTCGAAGGCATTCTGGAAATCGATAAATACTTCGCCGTTGAGTATTTGTTAATAACGACTTCGAAAATGTTGTGATGAAATTCGAGAAGGATTGTTCAGTTGTAGCCTTTGTGTCCGAGAACTCATCCCGGCTATCCAAAATTATGCCATCATATAAAAGAGGAAAGTTGAAAATAGAAAAGTTGAAATGTGGAAAGACCTGAAGTGCACCATCGTTAAATTGGGTTATAAAAATGAACATGTTCAACTTACCTCATAATAAAGTATTGTATGAAGACCCTCAATCGACCCTCTAGTGCAGGGTTCTTCAAAGTACGGGTCGCGACCCAGTATGTGGGTCACCACATCGTAAACTGATAATTATATAATCGATATGTGAAATGCATTAATAAGAGAGAGAGAGAGAGAAAGAGAGAGAGAGAAAATGGTGATGGGAGAAGGCAGGATTTGTACGCATAATTTTCACTTGTCAATCAATGAATACTATTTTTTCTCTACTTATGTAGTTACAATTTATAGAGCACTTCTACAAATTTTTAAAATACTTTTAATAGATAAAATTTACATTGGCACACTCACACATATGCAATTATTTTGAATACATAGATGCATGTATATATGTATATATGTATGCAGATTTATATGCATATGTATGTTTGTAAGTAATTGTAAAAAAAAGATCACATCGGAAAAAGAGAGCCGCTACAGACGTATAATAGGGTCGTGAATGTAATGCATATAATCAAACCGGGTCGCGATGAACAAAGTTTGAAGAACACTGCTCTAGTGCGCTATAGGAGTACAGACAAACCAAGGCCAAGGGAGAAAGGTTAGTTCATTTCGCTTTACCACCTCCCTCCGGGGGGGTGACAAATTATGTGACGTATTGTATCGCTTCCCGACCGGGGTCTGAAGAGGGACATCGGCTCAGTGTGTGTCTAGCAGTCCAACTGTGTTCATCTCTCCGTTTTCTATTTTTCTCTCTCTCTCTCTCCTTTCCCCTCCCTCCTTCCACCCACCCCCTCTCTCTCCTCTCTCTCTCTCTCTCTCTCTCTCCTCTCTCTCTCTCTCTCTCTCTCTCTCTCTCCTCTCTCTCTCTCTCCCCCTCCCTCCCAAACTAGAGTATAAAAAACATAATTAATTAAAAAAATGTATAACTTTTTTTGTGTGTCTGGAAATAGAATAGGTGACGAGAGAGAGAGGAATATATATATATACATATATATAATATATACATATAATATATATATATATATATTATATATATATATATAGAGAGAGAGAGAGAGAGAGAGAGAGAGGAGAGAGAGAGAGAGAGAGAGAGAGAAGAGAGGAGAGAGAGAGAGAGAAGAGAGAGAAGAGAGAGAGAGAGAGAGAGAGAGAGGAGTTGAGAGAAGAGATAATACTCTTTCGATATACAAAAATGTTCACATGTGCCTTGATACAAAAGTGTGCAAGTTGTGGGCCCGCAGCCTGTTGTGGTCTTATCCGGTCAGGTCAAGTGTCACTCCCCCCCACCCTCTCTCTCTCTCCTCCTCTCTCTCTCTCTCTCTCTCTCTCTCTCTCCTCTCTCTCTCTCTCTTCTCTCTCTCTCGTCTCTCTCTCTCGCTCTCTCTCCTCTCTCTACTCTCTCTCCTCTCTCTTCTCTCTCTCTCTCTCTCTTCTCTCTCTCTGCTTTTTTTTTCGACCTAAAATAGTGTAATAATTTCTTTGCAATGTAGGAAAGACAACTTATATTAAAACCCCCCCAAAAAATTTTACAGAAAAAATCACTTTTTTCTTCGTTGGCCCTCTTGCTTACGGGGTGAAATAGAGGGGTGAAAAAATTAAATTTTTTAAAACCTAAACCCGGGGGCATTTAATACTGGGATAATTAACAATAAAAATCTGAAAGATACTCGTTCTGGGGGCCCTTCAGATGGGAACGCTTAATTTCATAAAGGATGCCTTATTTTATTATTGGTTTTTTTAATAACTTCCCTAATCAATATTCTATCGTTCCCCGGTTTTTTTTCCCCCGGGCCCGGGGAAAAACTGAAACCATTTTTTTTTTTCAAAACCTTTGTTTAAAAAAGGGGCGATTTCAAAAATGGGGCTAAATCCCCCAAATTTTCCTTTTTTTTTTACCAGAAACCCTCAAGATTTTAAAAAAAAATTATATCTAATCAGCTTTAAAAAATTTTTGAAGAAAAACCCTTATCTCCCCTAACTGCCAGCAGGGTTTTTTAGACCTAAGCTTTCCCAAGCCCTGCTCAAAACTGTGTTTACTGAAAAATATAAAACCAATATATAACAATAAAAAAATATCATTTTTTAAAATAGTGATTTTATAAAAAGGATTTGACAGTGTCAGCCATAGTATTTTTCCTAAAAAAAAATTGTTCTAACCTTAACATTGAACCTTCCCCGGGTTAACAGTATCTTTGTAACAGAAGTCATTCCCTTTTAAATTTCCCAAAAAATAATATAAAAAAAAGAAAAATTTTCGCTATGGCGTTTCCCCCAAGGTTTTAAACCTGGGACCATTTTTATTTAAAAATTTTATCAATTTACATGGCTCAACACTTCAATGACTGCCCCTTGTTTCCCGTAAAGCTGGGCACACCAGTTTTTTCACCCTTTGGGCTTTCCCCAAAACTTTTTGGCCCCCAAACATTAAAAAAAGAAACGGAAACAAAAAACCCTTTCCCAAGGAAAAAAAAATTTTCTTAGTAATGCCCTGATATCAATTTCCAGCAAAAAAACCCCAATGTATAAATTTATTGGAACAGACAGTTAAATTTTCCCCAATTTTACCTGAGAAATTTCTTTATTATTTAAATTTGGCGACACCCGCCTCCGTTTCCCCGCCCACAGGTCAAAAATTTTGGTTTTAAAAAGGAAACGCCTTTTTTATTATTTTTACCCCGAGATTTTCGGGGTTAAATTAAAAAAAAATTGGGAAAGTTAATGGATAATGCCCCATAAGGGAAAAATTTTGATAAAATCCCAGCAGGAAAATTTCTGTCCATCCACTTGTATTGAGGGTTTTTATAACTACCAAAAACGCATTTTGGGGTACCACCAACAATACTCTTTTAAAAGAAAGAAAAAAAACTTTCAAAATTTTTCTGCCCGAGTTTCGATAGGTGGTATAAAAAATTGACCCTATTTTCCCCCCGCCTTCAAAAAAAACTAGGATGGCTCAGAAAATTTAAACCCCCAAAAAATTTTTTTTATGTTTTAAAATTGCTGTTTTAAAAAACCTGAAAAGGGATGGTTTTTTCCCCACTTGGGTCCCTCATTTTCCCCAAAAGTTTCCAAAAGCACCAAATAGCTGACGGGGGCAAACCAAAATAAACCCCTTTTTTTTCTAGAGTTAAACCCGGGGCTAAAATTTTTACATAAATGGACCAAAAAAATGGAACTCCCTACCAGCCAAGGTCACGATGGCAAAGAACACTTTCTGTATTTAAATCTAGACTAGTCAACTATATTTTGCAAGACCAAAATGATTTTTAGTAGAGTAGTTTTTAGCAGATTCTACATATTATCTTTTATTGTAATTCTAGGTTTTACTGCAATTTTACTTGTCTTACTGAATTTTTTAACAGATTTTAGATTTTACTTTTTATTGTAATTTTATGTTTTACTAGAATTCTGCTTGTCTTACTATAATTTTACATATTTCTTTTTATTGTAATCTTATGTTTTACTCGAATTCTACCTGTTTGACTGGAATTTTATTTATTTTACTCCTACTAGATTATTGTCAATGCTGTACCTGGAATTTGGTGCCGATATATATGTTGTACACTCGTATGGTCAGCTACAGTGACTTACTCACTCATATTTTTTGCCTATATTTTAGCATGTAAAATAAGCTTGACATGTAGACAAGTCTACCAATTATTATACGTATTCTGATGTAATAACCACTACCCTGTGGAAAATAAATGATTTGATTTGAATTTGAACTCTCTCTCTCTCTCTCTCTCTCTCTCTCTCTCTCTTCTCTCTCTCTCTCTCTCTCTCTCTCTCTCTCTCCTTCTCTCTCTCTCTCTCTCTCTCTCTCTCTCTCTCCTTCTCTCTCTCCTCTCTCTCTCTCTCTCCTCTCTCTCTCTCTCTCTCTCTCTCTCCTCTCTTCTCTCTCTCTCTCTCTCTCTCTCTCTTCTCTCTCTCTCTCTCTCTCTCTCTCTTCTCTCTCTCTTCTCTCTCTCTCTCTCTCTCTCTCTCTCCCAAACCAGAGTATAAAAACATAAATAATTAGGAAACCCTATTTTTCGTATGTCTGGAGATGGAATAGGTGAAAAGAGAGAGAGAGAGAGAGAGAGAGAGAGAGAGAGAGAGAGAGAGAGAGAGAGAGAGAGAGAGAGAGAGAGAGAGAGAGAGAGAGAGAGAGAGAGAGAGGTTTCGTTGATGAACATTGAAGACCTTCGGGAAAAAAAAACCATACTACACATTAATATCTATATTATATTTCAGCTACTCTTTGACAAATCGTTTTTCTTGTATCCTGTCCCATTTTCTTTTCCTCTTCTCGAATTTGCTTTACGTGTTTGGGTCGTTATTTCACCCTTTACCTATGTGGACAGAAGTTATGCTTCTCAGATAATTCTTTCTCACAATTTATAATATTTTCTGCCCTCTTGTGTTCCCTTTCCCTTTCTTTTTTGCAGCCTCGTGGTTACTATTATATATATATATATATAATATATATATATATATATATATATATATATATATATATATATATATATATATATATATATATATATATGCGAGTAAATCACTCTACTCTTCATTCTTATTTTTTTATTCATTCACCATACGTACACATATCTCTCTCTCTCTCTCTCTCTCTCTCTCGCTCTCGCTCTCGCTCTCGCTCTCGCTCTCGCTCTCGCTCTCTCTCTCTCTATATATATATCTTTCTCTCGAAGCGTCAGTTAGTACAGTCGCAAGATATTACATAATTACAACGCTACGGAGCTTCTATTATGTACTCTGAATACTGACTCTGTTCAATTTATGTATTCAATGAATGTGAAGGTAATTGGGAACGACTGACTAACAAATGTTCTCGTACGTCTATTCACTGATTTGTCAATAAAGTAATCATAGAACAATGTACCATATCTTTTTGGTATGTCATTATACGTCCGAGTCCAAATTTGTTATCGTTAAATCTAATTAAATTTCAGCATCAATATATGACCCGCCTCGTGTACACGAAAATACATACTTTTAATTGAAAAGAGGTATGAAGTAATAAATGATATGCGGTACGCGTTCTTCTTTATTTATTAGAATATGCAAATACAAGATTAATGGAATGTTTTTTTGGGGGTGCAATTGAAATTCTCTCCTCTCTCTCTCTCTCTCTCTCTCTCTCTCTCTCTCCTCTCTCTCTCTCTCTCTCTCTCTCTCTCTCTCTCTCTCTCTCTCTCTCTCTCTCTCTCTCCTCTCTCTCTCTCTCTCTCTCTCTCACAATCCCCCCCTCTCTCTCTCTCTCTCTCTCTCTCTCTCTCTCTCTCTCTCTCTCTCTCTCTCTCTCTCTCTCTCTCTCTCTCTCTCTCTCTCTCTCTCTCTCTCTCAGACACATGGAGGGTAAAAGTGACCAGTTAACGAGGCGAAAAAATATCTTAGGCTTTTGAGTGAGTGGAATAATAATTTGAATGCTTCATTGGACGTTCTCCATCGCCCATACATATGACTAATGGCTGTAGAAGGAAGAAGATTATAAAGAAAAAGAACAAGATGAGGTAGAGAGTAAAGAAGAGTAGGAGGTGGTGAAATGGGAAGATGAGGAAGAAAAGGAGGAAGATGAGGAGATGGAAGAGTATTGTAAGGGAAGAATGGATGAATAAGAGAGAGGGCAAGTCAAATAGACAGAGAGACAGAGAGAGGGAAGGAAACTGAAGGAAGGGAGGGAAGAGGAGAGGATTACTCTCCAATACAATCCTGTTGATTGATGGAGAGAGCGCATCATTAATTACTCATCATTCATCATCACCCGCGCTCACCCGTAAAGGGTTAATTAAAGCATGTCATCACCTGTTTCGCCGGCTCCGTGTATAGGACTGCCATATTAGGGGGGTTCGGCAGCGCATAGTACTGCATAAAGATAGAGTGTCGCTACCCCGGCATCTGGACGCTCTCTGCTCTTTAATGATCTTATCCATGCCACCTGATATGAAAGACAATCCTCCATGAATATAACTCTTTCTTTTTAAGACGTGGGTATTCTTGCTAGAGTAGTGTTGGTACCCAATGCCCTCTCGGGGTCGATGGGGTTTCTTGCTGTATTCCCATTTCATTTCACTGTCACTTCTGTCTTACGCATGGTTTATTTTGATAATTTAATTGGTAGTTAAATTAATATATCACCCGTGTTTTTTATTATTATTCTAAGAAATCATAAATCTCAATGGGAGTAAATAAATAATAAATACCCTTATTTCCCCATTTTTAAAATCTATACTTTAAGAGTTTAATTTTCATTCATCGACCTCCTGTCGATTTGATCCTCCAGAACTTCATGGTTTACCGGAGTGCTGAGTTCTTTGCAGCTGATCACATACTTATTGTTGCTACACTTAAACTTCATATCAAGTCCAGAAGAATATCAAGAGCTAATTATACTCTGCTTCATCTTGAGAAGCTGAAGGACTTGATATGTGACTATGAGTACGCGGTGGCAGTCTCAAATCGTTTAGAAGTGACTCGAGGACCCTGTAGAACAGTGGGATACCTTCAAACGTGAAACTCTCCAGGCTGCCAAGGAGTCTATAAGGGAGCGCCCAAGGTCTAGGCGTGGCTTTGTCTCGCCGGAGACGCTGGAAAATATCGAGAAGAGTCGCGCTGCCAGGCTTGCTTGGAACCAAGACCACTACAGGGCTCTGTCACGCAGGACTAGAACCCTCCTGGGGAGAGACAAGGAGAGGTATGTCAGGAGTCTCGCTGATGATGTCGATGGCCATTTGAATGCTAAGTACCTCCGACCCGGTTACCGAGCCCTGAAGAAGCTCCGTTCCAAGTCTCCATCTCGAGCGAGTGTTATCCGAGCAGCTGATGGGCGCCTCGTGTCGGACATAGATGGGCAGATGGCTCCTTGGGGTGAGTACTTTGGGCTGTTGTTCACGGTGGACCCTCCAATTGATCAGCTTCACACCACTGGATTACGGGCAGTGGATACCAAGCCTCCCATTGACGAAACCGCACCCTCTCTTGACGAGGTTAGAGAGGCTGTAGCAAAGTTGAGGGGTGGAAAGGCATCTGGTGTTTGTAATATCAGTGCGGAAGTCCTCAAAGCTGAGGGTGAGGCCATGATCCCCGGGTTGCATGCTGTCCTGACTGGCGGGTGGCAATCAGGTACCATTCCTCCTAACTGGAAAAGGGGGCTGGTCGTCCCTATCTGGAAAGGGAAAGGGGACCGTTAGGACTGCAACAATTACCGCGGTATTACACTGCTCAGCGTACCAGGCAAGGTGCTTGCCCATCTATTGCTGACACGGATCCGCAGCCATCTGCTGAAGCATCGGAGACCTCAGCAGTCTGGGTTCACGCCTGGTAAGTCAACAATGGACCGTATCCTAGCTCTTCGTGTCCTGGTGGAACTCCGACGTGAGTTTCGACAGAGGATACTTGCAGCCTATGTTGATTTCAAGAAGGTGTTTGACTCAGTGCATCGTGAGTCACTCTGGGATCTTCTGCGACTTCGCGGGATTCCTGCAAGGACTATTGGTTTGATGACTGGTCTGTACTCTAGGACTGAGAGGGCTATGAAGTGTGGCGGAGTTCGTATCCAGCTTTTTTCCTGTGAATACAGGATTGAGGTAAGGGTGCGTCCTTGCCCCATCACTTTTCAACACTTGTATGGACTGGGTATTGGGCAAAGTTGTAGATCAAAGTAATAATGGAGCATCCCTCGGCAACACCGAGATCACTGAATTTTTTTTTGCCGATGATGCAGTAATCTTTGCTGAGTCGCTGGAGGTCCTGGTGATGGCTCTCCGGGCGCTGCGCGAGGACGCAAAGCCTTTGAGACTTAAGGTCTCTTGGTTTAAGACCAAGGTCCAAGTGTTTGAAGGCTTACTAGATGAAACACAATAGTTTGTTCATGCATGCGGCGAGGACATTGAGATTTTGGAAAGTTTTACATACCTTGGTAGCGCAGTCCATAATAACGGCGGGCCACGTCAAGAAGTCTTACGGTGGATTGGCATAGTCCAATCTGTAAAGGTCTCGCTCAACACGAGTATTTGGCGTAGTTGGTACCTGTGCAAAAGGACAAAGATCATATTTTCAAGTCGCTAGTGATCCCTGTCTTACTCTATATGGTTGTGAGACATGGACAGTAAATAACGACTTGCAGAGACGAATCGATGCCTCTGGTAATAAGTGTTTTCGCAGAATCATGGGGTATCGCTGGGATGATTACGTGTCAAATCAGCAATTGCACCGTGAGACTGAATCGAGGCCTATTACCTGCATAGTCTGTCAGCGCCAACTTCGGCTATATGGGCATGTGAAACGCTATCCTGAAACCAATCCAATTGAAACCAATTGTATCTGTAAGAGACAATCCGGCGTGGAGGAGTCCAAGGGGGCGCCCACAAGGCTCGTGGCTGGGGCTAGTTGATGTTTCCTGTCGAGAGTTGCTTGGTATGGGAAGGGAGCCTGCATGGAGACTCGCGCGTGGTGACCATCGGGAGTGTCTTCGTTGGGTAGACCAAAGACTACTGTTTAAGCTCCCTTCACACATTCCATAATGGAACCACGAAAGCGCCAACAATGCAATGCAATGCGCCGTCATAGTCCTGGTTATGGATCCATCGTGACCCAACGTGACGCTTGTGACGCGCTCGGCAGAGGCCATGAAAAGTTGCCCGATTCCCCCATCCTCGGGTCCCCGATTTGTGTACCCAACGCAGCGCTATCATAAGTCTATCGTGACGCTATCGTTATCTATGTAGCAGCTTCGTGACACTATCGTGATCGTTGTATCTCTATCGTGACGATAAAAATCCGTTACGCCCTCCTTCATCCCTACCGTCCTCCCCTTTTCTGCACTCTCTAACGCCTTCTCCCCCCTTTCTCATTCATCTCCACCCACTCCCGATTCCCTACCCCCTACTCCCATCACCACGTGGTGACAGCCTCCCCCCGACTCCCCCCCCCCCCCCGTTTAACCACTTACATTTCCAACCACCACCAACAACGCCTTCTCCACCCCCCTACCCTCCCGTTTCCCCACCAACACCAACACCCCCTTCTTTATCACAACACCCCCACCCCCGTTTTCCCCCCTTCTCTATCACCAACACACACCCATGTTTTTCCCACCTTCATCTCTACTCCCCTCCCCTTTCTCAATCACTACCACGTGGCCACCCACCCACGTGTGAGGCATGTTGCTATAGCTCTTGACGCTATCGTGATACCTTCATGGCACTGTCATGGCACTATCGTGGTTATCGTAGCTCTATCGTGACAACAAAATGACCGTTGATTTTCCATTCGTAACGTAGTCTTACTGCTATCATGACTCCATCGTGACCATCTTACGACTGTCATGACACATACTTACAGGCAGCGTGACATTGTTGTGAGGCTATCGTGGTCTGCGTTTATCGTGGTCAAATTTGACGATAGCGTCAATAATCAAACTGGTGGCGGTATCGTGGTTCGATTATGGAATGTGTGAAGGGAGCTTTACTGGACTTGTTACTGGCGCTCAGCGCCAACCCGCCCATGACTAGTGAAGGCTGATCGGCAAGGTAAAAAGGTTTTTCGAACATCACTCCCATTTCCCTTCCTATGGTTTATCAGTATAAATGATATACTTTTATCTTCGTAAATGTCTGTTCTATAATATTATCAAATAAAAAACAGTAAAACACACTAAAGAAATGCCATTATGAGACTCTAAAGAAATATGCATGAACTTGATATTCACTTAAACTCCTCGCCATTTAATATTTTGCGAGACAACATATAACATGGAGCATATCAATAGAAGTGGAATTCCATTAGCTTTCCATTGATATTTTTTTCTTTCTGATAAATGAATTAGCACTATGCATAAATTAGCGTTAACTAAATAAATAACATCATCAGTCGGATCGGCAAAGTAAAAAAGTGTTCCATGAATACAGTAGACTATGGTTTATCAGTATAAATGATACACTGTTATCTACGAAAATGTTTGTTCTATAATTTTTTCAAATAAACAGTAAAACAAACACAAGAAATACCATTATGAGACTGAAAAAATATGCATGAACGCAATATTCACAGAAACTCTTCGCCATTTAATATTTTGCGAGACAACTTTTTTAACATGGAGCATATCAAAGGAAGGGGAATTTTATTAGTCTTCCATTGATATATTTTGCTTTCTGATAAATGAATTAGCACCATGCACAAAATAGCGTTAACTAAATAAATAAAATCTTCAATCGGTTAATTTTCCCGATTGAAGTTATTTATTTAGCTAACGCTAATTTATGCATAGTGCTAATTCATTTATCAGAAAACGAAAAATATCAATGGAAAGCTAAATAAATTCCGCTACTATTGATATACTCCACGTTAAAAGTTGTCTCGCAAAATATTAAATGGTGAAGAGTTTAAGTGAATATCAATTCATGCATATTTCTTCCGAGTCTCATAATTGCATTTCATTAGTGTGTTTTGCTGTTTTTTAGTTAATAATATTATAGAACAAACATTTACGAAAATAATAGTATATCATTTATACTGAAAAAACATAGGAAGGGAAATCGGAGTGATGTTCGAAAATGTCAGGAATCGCGGCATTGGCTTCTACTGGAAATAGCCCAAACTGAGTAGCAAGTCCAGTATACAGTAGTTTTTGGGTAGGCCTTAAGCTCCGTCCACTGTGCTCATGACGCGCGCTCTGTTGGTGGTGGTGTTGAAAATCGAGGTTTTCAACACAACCATGCGCACTGCCTGAGCTATTCCGGCCTGACCGATTTCAAGGACATGATGAGCTCTTCATTGCTGCACCTGGCTCTTTTGAGGGAAGACGTTGCTCGCCGCGCTCCAAGACGGCTCACTCAAGTTTTGCTAACCACATTGAGTGGACGCGGAGCAACACATTGTACTTCATCGAATTGTTGAAGCAGTATCCTTGTATTTGGAACATAAAGAGCAATGAATACAAGATGAGGGACATCAGGAGTGCGAGTCTGGAAGCAATAAATACAGACTTGTCACATATTCTGAATTTTGAAATAAAGAAGGAGGATATTCTTTAAAAAATGCACACCGTGAAGTCACAATTCCAGAGGGAATTGTCGGCAATGAAGACATCGAGGATTTGGATGAAACTCGGTTCATAGTAGCTTCTGCTGATGCTGTTTCCGAATCTGGTCTTAGTTTTTCGATGTTTGGTCCTCAAAATAATTTTTGAGCCTTTGTAAGCGTATTTACCCCCGTAAATATATAGTTTAAGTCCTTTTCACAACAAAGTATTCTTCTTACAATAAATTATATATAACACATATTATTGCAATCGAAAGATATACAATTCTTTTAACAAGATTTGCATGTACGCATGTTTATAAAAAAAAATGAAATTTTCGAAAGTATGCATTTTGCTAATACGTGACCCCGAAACTAGGGAAAATGTTTCTTTCGAAAGTATGTATTTTGCTAATACGTGGCCCCCGTAAAATACGTTGGCTTGGCGATGTCTTCTTGCGTGATCTGCGCATCGGCGTCTACAGTATACTCCTCCCGTCGATGCTCAAAGATGATTGGCGCGTTCTGCCCGACTGAGTGCCCGACTGCCCGTTTCCTCGCCCGCCATTGCGATGATGGACAGTCTGGACTCTCGGGACGCTCTGGGTGTGCATTCAACACATCCACCTGCCTCGTGCATCTCTGCATGAGGCACAGTGTGGACGGGGCTTTAGTCGACCAAGAGGTGGGCGAGGCGACGCGCCCCACGGCGTATGCCCCCGATGATTGATTGATTGACCTCCTGTGTGATCTTACTGTCCTGCAACTATTTTGTTTCTCAAGGGTCCAGTTATACCCTCCATTTTTTGCCTATTTATTTCTGCTCTTTAGCCACTTTTGTATCAATCTTTTTACCGCATTTTATGATTTGGATTTCTTTGGGTTTGATTAGTTTAGATATCCACACACACACACACACACACACACACACACACACACACACACACACACACCACACACACACACACACACACAACCACACACACACACACACACACACACCACACACCACACACACACACACACCCCACACACACACGTGCAGCAACACACACACACACACACACACACACACACACACACACACACACACACACACACACACACACACACACACACACACACACACACACACACACACACAACACACACACACACACACACGCACACACACACACACACACATAAAAATCACACACATACAAACGCACATACATAACACACACACACACACACACACACACACACACACACACACACACACACACACACACACACACACACACACACACACACACACACACACACACACACACATAAAAATCACACACATACAAACGCACATACACACACACACACACACACACACACACACACACACACACGCACACACACACACACACACACACACACACACACACACACACACACACACACACAGACACACTTGACACACATTACAAATCCACATCACAAGTCTAAACTTTATTTAGGTTAGACTTATTTTTTCAATTCGTCTAAAGCAAGAATATGTGATATAGATTGCACTGATTACGGAATCATTTAAGTATTCATATTGTAGTACCGAATATATAATACCTAGAATGTTATGATACGGAACATACGTCTCTATCTATGTGTGGGTAATACTGGGTATGTGTGATTTTTTTTTTTTGTGTAAGAGAGAGATAGAGAGAAAAAAAAGAGAATGAATGAAAATGTGTCAGATTGTCAGAAATACTTTGGTAAGGATTGGGGGTCGCAAGCCTTTCGAAATTATTTGGAGGGGTCGCAGGCCAAAAAGTTTGAGAACCTCTGCTTTACCACCTGATGACGCTTGGACTGGGTGTTCCGTTCCGTTCATCCTTCTGGGCCATTACTCACATGGCTGCCATGATTCGCTAGTCGCCAATGATCAAATACTTAATACCAAATCTGTCATCAGGAAAAATTAGTCACATCATCCAAACTTGATATAATCAAGCATTGATAACAGATGTTGTTAGTTGAGGGAAATTCGGCAATGGTTTGACATTTTTTGTTTGATCAGATAAGTTGTGGCAAGAACGACCTCGCCTTGTTCCTGCCGCCTTGACGTGTATCGGTGCTGCCGCTGGCAATCTTCCTGATGTTGTAATCCACGTTGGTTGGCAAAGAAATAGCGTCGATTGGTGACGTGATTGTAAGGAAACTGCCGTAAGTAATACATTTTATAGTCTGCTGGGTAAATAAAGTATTACAACTGCCTTATTGAGCCGCGTATAAACCACTGTATTTCTGAAACTGTAATTATACCAAAAAACTCTCTTACACGTATCAAAATCAATAATGGCCGCCAGAGGCAGGATCTGGGCGATGAAACTTAAGACTTAAAACTCCTCCCAACCCGCTAAATACTTTACTGCTGCCTCCCTTCCCTCCCGACACTCGTGTCTGATTACACCTCCGCCAAGATACAGGGGCTGGTGGATGGCCCGCCGGGGTGTACTCGCACACCATCATTAAACGCCATCATTAAACGCGAGAAGCCTGCCTAACCCCCTCCCCACCTACACATACACCCATTTTTTGAGCTTATCCGGGTGTTTATTGCCCTTAATTAGCCTATAATGGAGTCGATAACACGGTACTCAGCTGTTGATAAATTATGGAGGTTATGATTGCAATCTCAGTGTTCAGAGTAGAGACGGCGGGACGCCCCTTGCCCAGTCTGACGCACCGGACATTTTGTAAAGAACAAGGCACCGAGGAGGCGTGTGTGCCGAGTTACTCATTGGCTACGAATCTCGGTGGGGAGTGAATGTTGATTAAGATCCGATGACTGTAAATGTTTTGTTAACTGTGGATAATACCTTTGCTAAATTTGATAAAGTACCACGCTGCATTAAATATAACAAAAATACAACTCTTGTGTTATAAAATACGCGTGTATTATCGGACATCCAGTTTATGATCATAAATCTGCGAGTTTACGAAAAAATAAACCTCTTAGACATCCATAAGCTTACGACATGCAAGTTAGAGCGGCTTACGTGATTGATACTGGGATAACATTACCTCAAACCGATTACCTAAAACAGGGTATGTATTATACTTAGCCAGGCACTTAGATGTCGACGGAAGATAACAGTGTATAAGGTTAATGTGTCTCATGTGATGGGACGTAAGTACATGTACGCAAGGCCAAGTAAGAGATTCCCATAGCCTTGCATGTGCATATTCCTTGCTGAACCATCGCGGCGTTGTCTCTCAAACACACACACAACACAACACACACACACACACACACACACACACACACACACACACACACACACACACACACACACACACACACACACACACACACACACACACACACACACACACACACACACACACACACACACACACACACACACACACACACACACACACACACACACACACACCACACACACACAAAACACACACACACACACACACACACACACACACACACACACACACACACCACACACACACACACACACACACACACACACACACACACACACACACACCACACACACACACACACACACACACACACACACACACACACACACACACACACACACCACACACACACACACACACACACACACACACACACACACACACACACACACACACACACACACACACACACACACACACACACACACACACACACACACACACACACACACACACACACACACACACACACACACACTCTTAAACTACCAGGGTCCATCGCTATCACTATGTCTCATCTTATTAATCCTTTACGGTACACATTCACACAATCATTACCATCACTCCCGCCGTACCGTCATTCTTTCCTTCCCTCCATCACGCTTATAAGTTACAACCCTCCTTCAGTACTTCTCTCCCTTCCCCTGCTCCCACGCTTTCGCCTCGCGGCTCGTCCCTCACACACGCTTTATTACTATATGACCCTGCTCACACAGTTCCTTACCCACGGCTACCAATCACTTCCTCACAGCACCTTCTATCCAATCAGAAGAGTTTTTCCTCGCCTCCTGCGCTTAGTTCATCCTTTACTCTCTTTACGATATCTATCATGTTTCGCCTTAAATCGTGTGGTATTATTGCCTCGTATTTTACATTACATCATGTCCAGAGCTCCTACGTTAATGTCCCATTCATGTTAACTAATGCAGGGCAGCACCCTTCTATATATGGACGTATGTATAACAGGGCTTTCACATTCCCTAATTCGAGAGAACTGGAACTAAAAATGCCAGGGGTCGCTGGCAGTTTTAACTCACTTTTTTGATAATAAGTTGGTCTACTGGAAAACAAAATATGGGCTTATTCCACTGCACTTAAAACACAAAAGTATAATATTAAGAACGATTTTCTTCTATATGCGTATTGTATAGAAGCCTGATTCTGTAAAACATTGTATATAACCAAATAACCAAGTAGGTTATAGTTGAGGAGGCGAGGTAAATGCTACTCTATGATATTATATAGTCAATAACGAATGTTTAGAAGTTATCTATACCTAGGCAGTCACATTTTCCTGTTATAATTGTGTATCAATCAGATAGAAAGCCTGGAAGTGCAATGAGTCGACGCGTGAAGTGGCAATGTTTTGATTCAATCTCCCCGCCACAATCTCCCCGCCCACCACTCCCCGCCGCGGCGTGTCGCCTCCACAATTATAACCTAAATTGTCGCAGCAACAAGCCGATTTCGGCATTCTTTATTCTTCGTTTTTCCAAGGCATTGCTTATTGTATTTTGACAAGCGTTTGCCAGACGCAGCAGTACTGTCTTAGAAAACAGTGTGAACATCGCCCAAATTTTACATGCCACAATATACATGTAAAAAATATATTAAGCTTTGCTACTCGAGGCGAGTAATTTGCATTAAATTGCTATTATAGAACGTTCCATCGTAATGCATGTCATCCATACAATTAGTAGAACAACAGAAGAACTATATTTTTTGGTATTCAGATGCGGTGCATCAATGTTTATCGCGAAATTAATTTATGAAAAATATTAGTCGCGGAGCCAAAACACAGTAGACCAACCTTTGAGTTAAAACTGCCAGCGACCACTGGCTTTTCTCGAGTTTCAGATCATTGGAATTGTCAAGTGATCGGTTCTGGTGGCCTTTTATCTTTATAATGTTCATAAATTGCACATCATCAGGTTTCGCCACTATGATTTCAAAACATTGTTGACGATAGTAAAGTTAGCAGCAAGTCTTGATGTCGATACTTTAAAGGTCTTCATTGGTTTTCAATGGAATATTAAAAGTTGAGAAAAAAACTGAGTAGTCAGTAAATGGGGTCATGAAACCCATTGGGGATCACATTGGAAAGTTTGGACCAGATGTTCACAAATATTTCGTTCAGAAATTATAGAGATAAGTTTATAAGACGCATGCGGTCAACTCATTACCGAACATCAAATATCTAACTATGACTGAACTTACGTTATTATTACATAGTATACAAGAACAAACATTGAGAGGCTACATCAGCAATAATTTCCTTTTCCTACTCTTCCTGCTCTTCCTTCTTCTCTTCCTCCTTTTCTTCCTTCTCCTCTGTCTCCTCTTTTTGCCCATATTAGTGTCAAGACTCAAATGTACTGAGCTGTAGTTTGTGTTAGCGAGAACATTCATGTTAATTTTTGCGTACATTTATCTGGTCCTTGTTACCGCAGAATGCTGAATTCCACCCAGCTTTGGTTTTGCATGGATTACGAGCTAAACATTTCTTGAAAGGCATTGGAAGAATGTCAATATTCCAAAAATCATACCTATATAATATTATCATTATTATTATTATTATTTTTATTTATTATTATTATTATTATATTGTGAAGTTAAATTAATAATTAATAATTATATTATTATTATATGGTATTATTATTGTATGTTTATGCTTGTAGAAACATAGATACATGAGAGAAGTAGTAAAGGTACACTTTTATATATATCAATACGGTCTTTAATGTATACTTTGTTTCTTTAAAAGGATCATTTCGACGCAACATTTTTGGTATTTTATCGGTATAGTTCGACATTTAAAAACATTCAAGGCGCATTTTACTTTTCTTGGTGACCGGTAAATGACAACAGCTGTATGTAGATAATATGTATAGATAATATGTATGTAGATCAGTGTTGATTGTAAATTGTCCAATTGGGCAGCTCCACACCACTGGATAACAGACAGTGAATGCCGATCCCCCGGGTGGAAAGGCATCTAGTGTTTGTAATATCAGTGCGGAGCTCCTCAAAGCTAGGGGCGAGGCCATGCATGATCCGCGGATTGCATGCCGTTCTGACTTCCTGTGGCAATCAGGTACCATTCCTCCTGACTGGAAAAGGGGGCTGGTCGTCCCCATCTGGAAAGGAAAAGGGGACCGTCAGGACTGCAACAATTACCGCGGTATCACATTGCTCAGCGTGCCATGCAAGGCGCTTGCCAATCTATTGCTGACAAGGATCCGCAGCCATCTGCTGAAGCATCAGAGACTTCAGCAGTCTGGGTTCACGCCTGGTAATTCAACAACGGACCGTATCCTAGCGCTTCGTGTCCTGGTAGAACGCCAACGTGAGTTTTGACAGGGGATGCTTGCATCCTATGTTGATCTCAAGAAGGCGTTTGACTCAGTGCTTCGCGAGTTAATCTGGGATATTCTGCGACTTCGCAGGATTCCTGCAAGGACTATTGGTTTCTGACTGGTCTGTACTCTGGGATGGAGAGTGCTGTGAAGGTTGGGGGAGGTGTATCCAGTTTCTTTCCTGTGAATACAGGAGTGAGGCAAGGGTGCGTCCTTCCCCCATCACTATTCAACACTTGTATGGACTGGGTATTGGGTTAAGTTGAAGATCAAAGTGATTGTGGAGCATCCCTTGGCAACATCAAGATAAGTGATCTTGTTTTTGCCGATGATGCAGTAATCTTTGATGAGTCGCTGGAGGTACTGGAGATGGCTCTCGAGGCACTGCACGGGGAGGCAAACCCCTTGGGACTTGAGGTCTCCTGGCTTTTAAGACCAAGGTCCAGGTGTTTGTAGGCTTACTAGATTAAACAGTACAGTCTGTTCATGCGTGCGGCGAGGACATTGAGATCTTGGAAAGTTTTACATACCTTGGTAGCGCAGTCCATAATAACGGCGGGCCACGTCAAGAAATCTTACGGTGGATTGACTCATCCCTCAACAACTCATACTCAACACGAGTATTTGGCGTTGTCGGTATCTGTGCAAAATGACAAAGATCATATTTTCAAGTCGCTTGTGATCCCTGTCTTACTTTAAGGTTGTGAGACATGAACACTAAATAGCGACTTGAGACAAATCGATGCCTTTGGTAATAAGTGTCTTCGAAGAATCATGCGGTATCGCTGGGATGATTACGTGTCAAATCAGCGATTGCACCATGAGACTGCATCGAGGCCTATTATCTGCATAGTCTGTCAGCGCCAACTTCTGCTATATGGGCATTTGGCACGCTACTCTGAAACCGATCCTTCCCATCGGGTTGTATCTGTCTGAGACAATCCAGCGTGGAGGAGGCCAAGGGGGTGACCACAAGGCTCGTGGCTGGGGCAAGTTGATGCTTCCTGTCGAGAGTTGCTTGGTATGGGAAGGGAGCCTGCATGGGGACTCGCGCGTGATGACCCCCATGATTGGCGTCGTAGGGTGTGCGAACCGACGCGCCCCCCGGCGTATGCCCCCAATTATTGATTGATTGATTGATTGATTGTAGGATGACGGCGACAAACTCAAGTGGTGATACTCAACACTTAAACTTCCAGGATACATTTGGTCATGGGTGGAAAAAAAAAATCACACAAGGACGTGAAATTGGAAGGAAATTATCTGCTTCGTCATTCCCTTAAGTACGATCTACCCCTTCCCCTTCCTTTCCCCTGCTACTCCGCCTGCCCGCCTCCCGCTGCCATGCAGGGTCTTTAGCCTCGCGTGGCCTGCAACCACAACTCCCCTCCGCCACCCACCATTACCTCACCTAGACCCAGACAACTCAGGTCCCCCTCATCTGGATGACTGATTCGGAACTAAAGGCTGATAAGGATCTCCCGCGAGTACTGAACGAGGGCCACGAGCCAGATGCCACCCGCCCGCCACGTTGTAATGAGGCCGTGCTGACCCTGGCCGACGATGACGACCCTTGTAGCGACAAAAGACTGCTTTACTCATTCTCGCATATTTTAGCCACCCAAAGAGTACACTGATTCAACCATCACCCATTACCAGCCAAACTATCCGCTAAAACAGAGCAAAACCGCAACAGGACGGTGACCCTTTTAGAATGAATTTCAGAATAATCTGGCAAGATATAGCCAAAAATAAAAAGTATCACATTAGGATAAACCGATGGAATTTTCTTGTATGATGAGAGTTCTTCCCACATTCTTTTCCAATAGATAAAGACATTAGTTAAGAGCAGCAAAAAGCGAGAAAGTTCATACAGTGAAACTGACCCCGGACGAGACGGGCTGACCGTCGTGACCCCGAGTCTCACCCTCTCAGCCTCTCAGACCTCTCAGACTTATGGAGGCCACTCAAGGGCCACGACGGCGTTCTCGTCACTGCCTGGCTTCACAAAACACATCTCATCATGCCTTGAAATACTGATGAAAGAAACCGGGTATTCAATGTACTTATAGTATAGTGTGTGTGTGTGTGTGTGCGTGTGCGTGTGCATGTGTGTGTGTGTGTGTGTTTGTGTGTGTGTGTATTCACCTAGTTGTATTCACCTAGTTGTATTTTACAGGGCCTGAGCTACGCTCGCATGGCCCCGTCTCCATATCAACATTTTTTTATCATTCATCCCTGTAGTGCTTAGTGTTGGCCGAAGCCACCACCCCGGGAGGCGGGTCACAAACCCCCGGCTAACACCCGGCACCCATTCACTGCTGGGTGGACAGGGGCTCTGGTTTTAAGAAGACCGCCCGTCTGTCTTCGCTCCGCCCGGGGATCGAACCCGGGACTTCTCGGTTGTGAGCCAAGCGTACTAACCGCTACACTACGGAGTACCCGTAATGTGTGTGCGTGTGTGTATGCGTGTGTATGTGTGTGGATGTTATTCAGCCCCAACCTCATTCAGCTTGGTTTCATTGGTTAGTTCCTCAGTACTCGGTTGGCCAAAGACTGGTTTGGGGATCTGTGGTTTGCACCCTTTCAGCTCTCCGCCGCGGCAGGTGCCAAGCCACCACCCGGGAGGCGGGACACAACCCCCGGATAATATGTAACTCGGTTGTGAGCCGAGCGTGCTAACGACTTCACTATAGAGTACCCGTAAAACAGGGTGGATTCTGGTCTTTACCAACGACGGATCACTTGAAGACGGAACCCTAGCTCCCTCCCTTTGTTTCAAGCTTCGTTACATACATTAGTGTGTTGGGGTAAGGGGGCAGCTTTGAGGCTGATATATAGGCATGACTTATTCCTCTATTGCTCAACTTTCTCATCAAAGTTCTCATATATAGACATGTAAAGCAACATACGGATGGACGCATGAATAAGTATCAAAAGACAATGATAAAATGAGTAATGAGACAAACGATGAAATGACTAAAGCTCAAATTACGGGAAAGGCAAAGAAGACCTGACCGGGAGACCGTAAATACTCCCGTCTTTGGGAGTATTTACAAAAACCTGAAATATTCCTCCCCGCCGCTGGTCTGTGTGTGCCCAGCTGACAGCCCGCGGTGTGGCAGCGGAAATGCAAATTATTACTCCTATTTTTTGCATTCCTCGATATGAAGTTTTTTTTCATAGTGTTCATATTGTCGGTGAAAATTTTATCTTCAAAGCCTTACATTGCCACAAACAGTTTATCTGCTGCTTGTAATAAGTGTTGCTGATGCTATTACTACTTCTACTACAACTGTTACTAAAATATAATGTGATAATAGATTATAAATAATTATCTGAGTGTCTGTGGCATCAAACAGAAGTCTTTATGTGAGACCATTGGAAACATAGTATTTCTGATATCAGATTATATCTTGCTTTATATTTCAATAATTACTCGTACTTGGGGCATAGATAATCAATGCCAGCACGTCAGGATTATGGATATTCCGCTGCCACACTACAAGGCAGGGAGAACGAGGCTGTAGATCAGGGGTTCTCAACCTTTTTAATCTTATGTACCCCTTGAGGTTTTTCAGTATTGATCAAGTACCCCTTACTCCTTACCCATCAAGAAGGGTAAAACGAAATGCATGGTTTATTAACTTAGTTTATAAAGTTTAAATTATGCTATAAATGTAGAGCAGACAAACTTTTTCTATCAATGTGACTATGTCACTATGAGCAAATACATTTACTAAAATATAACCACAGCAGAAAGTTTTCTATCATTGTGACAGTGAACTAGTGCTGCTTGCAGATATAGTTGCAGCTTGTAACTAGTAACGGTGATAGGTAAGTCACCGTGTGTGACTGTGTGTGAATAGCATAAAAAAATATAGAACTAAAGCAGACACATTTTTCCAATAACTGTGAATATGAGCTAGTGGTGTTATTTACAGTTTATATCTAGTTACTCATTGGGAATTGACTGTGTGCGTGACTAACGTCACTAGCATGGACAAAAAATAGAACTAAAGTGAGCATTATGTTCCACTGACTGTGAACTAGTGCTGATTGTTAAACCTCACAAATATGGTTTAGTAACTGGTTACTTACTCACATGCAGGGAAGTAACTGTGTGACTAGCATAAAAAAAACTTAAATAGAACTAAAGTAAACGTATTTTTCAAATCGGTACACTGTGAGCTAGTGCTATCAATAACTAGTTACTTGTAGCTAATGCTATCAATAACTAGTTACTTGTAGCTAGTGTTACTAGTAACTAGTTAATTGTAGCTAGTGTTACTAGTTACTCACTCATAGATAAGTCACTGTGTATGACTTGCATGAAAATATATACAAATTCGGTGAGATGGTTGGGCCTGTTTCATTGCTACCAACAAGACAATCCTCGGCACAGTCTTTGAAAGAGCCACTCTTATGTCGTCTTTGATTGCCAGACGTGAACGTAACTTGTTTTTAATCAAGCACAGTGCTGAGAATCCCTGCTCACAGCGGTATGTAGAAGGAAACATCAGGAAGTTCCGTACACACTTCTTTGCTACAGCAGGGTAATAACTCGCCATTGTTTACCAGAATCTTGTCAATGACAAACTATCGAAAGAATCTTTTGCAGTTGAGTCATTGATAAAGTCAACGAATTCGTCTTGTAATTCATCTGGAAGTGATCTAGGGTCCATATTCAATGGATTTCGAATGAGTTGGCAATCTAAGTGTGTTATCAAGAAAATAGTTATCCAACTCTTGACTGGAAGCAACCAAGTGCTTCTGAATGAGAACACTGACCTCATCCACATCATATTTACACAGAGCTGACAAGCTGTCGCTCATATTCTCAAAATTGTCATACCGACCCGCTTGGACTATTTCTTGCCAAAGTTTGAGTTACATTTGAAAAGCTCGCAGCTTGTCGACAAAATCAATCACAGTTGCCGAGTAAACTTGAAGTGATCTGTTTACTGCGTTGATGCGAGAAAATATATCATTGAGATAAGCCAGCTTCGTGATCCATCTGTTATCTGACAGCTTGTTGACAAACTTCTTTGTTTTTTCTTTCTCATTCCTGTCAAAGAATTCTTTTAGCTCCTCCTTTAATGTCGCAACTCGAGCCACTACGTTACCCCTCGATAGCCATCTTACTTCTGTATGAAAAGGAGTGACTCTTCCTCAGCATTAAATTCCTGACACAAAAGACGCAGCATCCTTGTGTTCAACGGACTGTTTTTAATAAAGTTGACCATGGCTACAACGGCCCATATGCAAGAAATTTTCTTGAACCATTGCACCGCGCAGCGGCAAGCAGGAATCATTTGAAAACACTCCACCCGTTGCGTTCCACTGGTTGCGTTGCTCCATTGGTTGCGTTGTCCATGCCTTGTCCTCTGTCCTTATTCCATCATATTTCTTCCCAGCCCTTTACAGGCGAGTTTTCAACATAACCGAGAGTGACATACATACACTGTGAATGCATGTGTCATACATAATTAAGGTAAAATTAGGTGCAGGAGGCCTTATATTGTTGTGATAAGTGGTGACGAGGGAGAGGGGCGGTGGTGGAGGTGGTCAGCCATATTGCTTTGTGGCGACTGGCGGGACGTTCAAATGTACTCACAAGCATCACTCAGGCCCATTGTTTCTACATCAACGCCTCAGATAAGTGGCGAACACTAACAAAGCTATTATTTTAATGGCAGAAATGATAAATTAGGCTAGTAAAAGGAATTAGATAGGTGTAAAACAGTCAAAATACTGATGCCGCCTTGGACTCGCTTGTGTTGGTACGACTGCCCAAATCTCCACTGGCCGGGCATTTCTTGACTATCCCACCGGGGGAGATACGACGGTCGGGAATCTCCACCTGCCGGGATTTGACGAGCATTCATGCATTTAATCCAACATCGTCAAGTACGGTTTTGAGGTCTGGAGGTGGGTCTTCACAGCTAATGCGTAGCGGTGAATCATACAATGCATCTTGCTTGCGTTGGGGCTGGCTGTTTTCACCCTTGCTTGGAATACAGACCGACAGCCTATCATTGCAGGGGCACCATCTGTTGTACATCCCGCCATATTTGCCCAAGAATGCCCTTCTTTTTCAAAAGAATTTGGACGCAGTTTCAAAGATGTCTTCTCCCGTCGCTGTAGATTCCAGAGGGTGACAAAATAAAAAACTCTTCTTTAAAGTCTGAGTATTTTATATACCTCGTGTAGGCAAGCAGCTGGGCACAAGTTAATATGTCAGTTGATTCATCAAGTTGAATTGCAAATATACCTAGAGGAGCTGCCTTGATTTCCGCAATGACTTGATGTTTGATATCCTCTGATAAGTCGCATATTCTTCGATGCACAGTACCATTTGACAATGTCAAAGTGTTCAACTTCTGTGCCGCATTCTCCCCGAAGAAGCAACCAACAATATATCTGCAGCATGACAAGACCAAAGCAGCTATTGTGTTGGGCTTTTTATCTTGTGCAACTCTCAGGGCAACCATAAACGAGGCACGGAGGCTAGTTTCATTTTGTTTATGTACCTGACCGCTATGATCAAGTCTGATATGCTTGCGAGCAAGTGCCTTCCTCTCAAAATAGGACGGGTCTTTATCAGAAAGTTCAAGATGACAGCTGGAAAAATATCGCTTGAGGAGGCTAGGTTTCATGGATCCTTCTGAGAGAACCTTATGGCAGATCACACATTGTGGCAAAACCTTGCCTTGCTTGTTCAGAGCTGTGAAGCCAAACTTAATATAGGTTTGCATTTATTCAAAACCGAAGTATTTTTAGAAACCTGTCACGTACCCCCAAAATTCCTCTCACGTACCCTTGGGGGTACGCGTACCCCAGGTTGAGAACCCCTGCTGTAGATAAAGCAAGACGCACAGTGTGAATAGGATAACGGATGTATAGGATAACAGTTTATCGCTTTAACTATGACATATGCATAGAGGGAGATGCCTGTATGATATTCCGTCTCACTAACAGGTATTTGGAAAGACTGAAGATGGATGTCACGTCGAAGGCAGACATGTACGCTATATGTATACTGATACGCTGCTGGTAAGATGTTTTCTATCATATGCCATGATAACGTATAATGCACAAAGAGTATATACTGCTATGACACCACGCAGCACCAGACAGTGTATGTCATCTGTACAGCACCGACGCATTTATTCATTTTAGTACCGGATATCCTGTCACTGAAGACATGATCCATCGGCCGCTTTTCGTGTTCGTCTTTGTCTACATTCCCGTTTGGATAAACAGGACGAAGCTTCTTTTGGTCTGACATACTAATAGCGACACGCCATTGATTCGCCTTAATGAAACGAACTCCAGAAAAGCATTTCAGTTATTAGCAAACATATAAATGTACAGATGAATTACATACTAGAAAGTTATCAGCGGAAAAAAAGTAATAAAGAAACAAAGCATTCCCATCATGGACTTATCTTCTCACTTACAAACGAGACTAGTTTCACGAGCAAACATGAGCAATATATTTGCCCCAATTTTTTCTCAGAGTTAAGGCGGCGTCACACTTTTTCTGTCAATTTTTTTCATCAATTTTATGAAATTAGACAATATTTTTACTGCAAGCCGTCACACACACACAGCCATTCGTCAGCTGTTTCCGTCGACTGTAAACAAACATGGCTCCGACTCCCATGCAGGCTATCGCTGGTATGCACTTAATTATGTGTATTGTCAATCGTAGACGAGCCAAACTAGCTAAAAACGTACATGGATGCGTTCATGGTTGGCTCGTCGAGAAAAAGAAAGTGTTTACCACATAGACTCTTGAAAGAGCCGAGTTTGGAGGACCATGAGACTATGAGGAACTAACAACAACAATCTAGTCATGCGAGAGACTGTTGGCTATTATATAAAACCGCAAACAAAATTTGTCTTCATGTGCAATTAGTCACTAGAATATTTTTAATACTTTCAAATATATTGAATTAGTATTTGCCAAAAAATACAAATTTATCTCGAATATCTTTATAGTAATCACTATGGATTTTGATTTGACTATGAAAATTGACGACAACTTTCCATGCGGAGACGATCATTATCGTCTGACTCATTCAGACGGAAAAAGTAGACGGAACGAGAAAAAAAAACGACGGAAATCGTAGACATCGACAGAAAAAGTGCTAGTGTAACGGCGCCTTTAACGGAGGCTTTACATTGTCACTGAGCTTCCTCTTCATTTTTACTACAGTCTTGCTCCCTCTCTCCTTTCCTTCCTCCGTCAGATCTCTCCATGACCTCAACAAACCAACCTTATGTGCAAAATGAAGCGATTCCCACGTTAGGCAAACTCAACCCACCCACCCGTTTGATTCCCTTTCTCTTTAGTGTAGAAATATATATATATATATATATATATATATATATATATATATATATATATATATATATATATATATATATATGAAAATAAAGAAAAAATAATGAGTAGCCAGTTCTTCACTTTATTGCTCTTTCTTCGTCATGTCTCCCCCGAGCCAATGCGGAAGGTGAAGAGGTCATGCAGGAAGAGGAGGCGAAGAGGTCACTGAGGAATCAAGTTAGGGTGCAACTGGGGTCAGATAAGGAGGATTGAAGTGGAGTGACGAAGAAATTAGGAAAATGTACTAAAGAGACACAGATGGCGGAAGAGACGCTTTGTAGAAACAAGGATGGAAATATTAGTTTATGGAGTATTGAACGAAGGTAAAAGTCAATGAACTGCTGTATTATTCGTTAATTTTCCTTTATTATTTCCCTTGCCTTCATATAAAGTTATATATTGTAGAAAAACAAAACTATATATACAGAGAAAATATAATGAAGAAAAATGGAAATTTATATCGAAATCATTGAAAATAAGGTAATACGTATAATAATTCGTGTATTCGTGTATATATAGAGTAAAACGAAAGGCAAAACTAGTAACCGGAAAACAAAGTGCCAACAATGCTACCAAATACTTTTAGTTAGTCTTTACGAGATGACTTTTAGTGATGGGACAAATGCAGAAATTTGAAGTTCCGTGGGAATTCTCTGATAATATAATTTATGGCCTTATACATGATGCCATGCAGCAGTCTATTCTTGAAGAAAATATATGATGCCATTTTTTTGCGACCCTTCAAAGGTAATTTTTAGGTCAAATCCAAGATGGCGGGTATTTTTGTAAACATCATTTTTTCCAAAAATATATATTACAAAAAGGAGTGACTGACATTGTTATATAATGTTTTAAGGTCAAAATCAAATAGAACATATTTGAAGGCTGTAAAGGAAATATTGAAATGTTTAATACATATTTGTAATACAAATATTCTTAATTATATAAAAATGTTCTTAAATTTGAGGCATACCTAATATTTCTAAACAATTATGATGTAGTTATTGCTACTAGTGTTTTTTACTGTAAGTTTTTCCGTTTATAGATTATGTAAAGCATGCTAAGTTTTGATGTCCATTTTCGGTGTTGGGTACGGTTGGGTACAGTTGTGGGTAATACACAGCAACTTGGTCAAAGAAGTCAAAGAGCAATTTTGATTGATAGGTTGGCTTTTTTTGAAGACATTCCAGGTTATAAAATCACAACAATGACTGAACTGGAAGAGGGGTACCTGAAAGTCTTACGTTGTAGGATACAGGAATGCAGTATAGTACAGGTGGAATTTGACCGTTATGATGTGGACATGTCCCTAAAGGAAGCATCGAGAATTTCGAAGAAGAGGTAAACTCCCTGGCTATGGTACTGGTATGGTACTGGTCAAATATCAGATGCCCCACGTATTAATGAATAGCGACTTGAAGAGGCAAATCGATGCTTTTGGTATGGGAAGGGAGCCTGCATGGGGACTCGCGCGTGGAGATCCCCCCGGAATTGGCATCGTAGGGTGGGCGAGGTGACGCGCCCCCCCGGCGTATGCCCCCATGATTGATTGATTGACCCGTTTCAAATTACCACTGAAGAATATTCTCTGTAGTTTAGAGAACAAGGACAAAATAGTTGAGTACTTTGCCCAGTAAATCCTTGGTAGCTTCAAACTACATCAAAACCATAGTTGTGGCCGCAAAGGGTACTTCTGCAGCAAATAGCATTGATGTAAGTGAGCTGAACAGTTTCCAAAAAAAAGAAGATACTCCTCTTATCCTGCATGCACTACACGCGCGCCAAACAGTTGAAGAGATTCATATCATGACACCAGACGCTGATGTTTTTCTCCTAGCCTTACAGAATTATCCACAACTAGGTGAAAACATACATATGATGTTAGGAATAGGATCCAGGAGGAGAAAAGTACATCTTCAACCTCTCTATAATGTCCTTGGGAATGTTATCGTAGATGCACTTCCTTGTTTCCACGCATTTATGGGAACGGATACATCTGGAGAGTTTGCTGGGAAAGGGAAGATGACATGTTGAAAGACACTGTTGAAAGCTGATAGAAAAACGCTTGAAGCATTTCGTCCTCTAGGGAAGACCGACCAACCTACTGAATTGACTATATATGAACTTAAAAAGTTTGTTTGTCCGCTTTTTGCACCAAAGACATCTACTACAGATGTATCGACACTAAGGTGGCACTTATTCAAGAAGAAATAAGCAGAAGTGAAAAAGTTGCCTCCCACAAAAAGTGCTTTGAAGCATATGACCAACATTACCAAACATTACCATTTGACACATTACCAAACAATGGAATGGGTTTCTTCTGTTAAATCAAATCCGGACCTTCCACATCCCACTGAGCATGGGTGGAAGAAGGAAGAGGATTATTTAGCACCTGTTGTATCAGATCTACCACCAGCACCAAATGCAGTTGTGTAACTAGTCAAATGTGGATGTAGTACAAGTAAATGTGTCACGGTAATGTGCTCTTGTAGGAAGCAAGAACTTGCATGCAGCGAAATGTGCGCTTGTGAGGCAGATACAGACACTGAAAATATTCATAGCCCTACTTTTATGTCACATTCTGATGATAATGAGGAGGAGGAGATTGATGATGATGATGTGTAAATAGTTAAAGTTCTTAGTCTACCCTTGTACTATGTTTAAATAACTGTAAAAACTTTTTTGTGAGTGTGTATGAGTTAAGTCTCTTAGTCTACCCGTGTACTGTGTTTGATATCTGTAAAGACCAATGTTTTGTGTATGAGTTAGAGGTCTTACTACCTTCGGTATCGGTCTTTAAAAGTTGATAAAGCACTAGCACTCATCAACACATTACGCAATTTTGTTCTGCAATAATATAGGTTTACATCAGCTGCAATGTCCAGATTTTTCTATACCGGCACCGATATTGTAAATTTTCAATTATAGCATGGTTATGTTAAGGCCCCCATCCACGGTGCGATTGGCATTGAGACCTAATCCAACAGACCTGATCCAATGGAAATCCTGCCACCCACACACGATCTGACCGCACTTCAAGACCAGTTCAACTGGTGATAGAAACGGTGGAGGGTTGTTCTCATGATGGGTCTCCGCAACAAGGAATGACTTTTTATGGGAGCTGGTACCACAACTGAGGAGCGTAAACATCATCCGCGCTCGCACCAGATTTCGTAAAGGCAGTTATTTTCTTTATTAAATTTTCTTTCCGGAAATCACTTCTCATGTTGTTTATTTATTTAGTAACTAATTAACTGTTAATACTAACTGTTAATATTTTTTATATCTTTAATATCTTTAATGTATTGAATATAATATCTTTAACTGTTAATATTTAACTGTTACTGTTAACTAAATAATGTAGGAGAGTTAAATCTCCGTAATGGTAAGCAGGTAAATGAGAACTTGACTGCTTGTCGAGTTATATTAAGGTACTGGTATCACGTATATATAAAGGGAGTTGGAGCGTCCGTGTTCACGTCTTCTCGCTGCCAGGCCTGTGGATCCTCTGGTCGTTTCACTGGTGCCGTGGGCGGTTGGTCGGCCCGCCTGGGTATGCGCGAGAAAGCTTATAGGCCTCTCTCTGTTACCAAGGTGGTGACTTAAGACTAATACATACAGACACAATAATAATTTAACTACATACAACAATAATATCCTACATAGGCTCGGTCTCGCTACCCGAGATGTCCTCATCTCGACAAAAAGAACTGAACAATGAAGATGGGATCAACCGAGGGGACACAAAAGAAATGGGCACAAAAACATACCTATATATATATATATATATATATATATATATATATATAATATATATATATATATTATATATATATATATATATATATATATCTATAATATATATATATATATATATATATATATATATATATATCAGAATAGAAAAGAGGAGAAGGACACAGGAAAAGGATTCGTACTCGTAAAAATAATGTGGAAAACATAAATTGTGGAAGATACCGGCATGGTACAAAACAGACATATGAGTACGAAAAAAAAATTATTGCGACATAATACATATGTACAAGATTGACAGGAAAAACATCATATAGGACATGGAAAATAGAGTAAAGGAAATTGTTACCTCACACTACTACGAAGGAAATAAGGATGGCCAGAGGGCTGAGGTGCTGGGGAAGGAGTAGTAGGAGTGTTAGTAGAAGGAGCTGGTTGAGGCTGTGATGGAATGAGGTGAGACTCTGGAGGAACGAGGTTAGGTTCCTCACAGTCAAGGCCTTTGGAAACTTTCTTAAGAGAATCAAGCTTTCGTAGTGCCGGCAGTTAAGTGAAGCAACTGAACCTTATTCCCATGTTCCTGAGCTATGACCCGGAAGGGGCCGTCAAACTTAGGGTCTAATTTGGAGTGTTTGACCGCAACCAGGGAATACACAATGTCACCTACGTTAAGTGTGAAGGTGGAAGCTGACTTTGTGTGATATAGGAGCATATCAGCTTTAGAGAGGGCAAGGGATTGTTGTATTCGTTGGTGTATTTGTTGGAAGGTGTGAACATTAGTCTTGACAAAGTCATCATAGTTGTATATAGGCTTAGAAGGTTGGGACATAAGATCATAAGGAAGACATTTGTCCTGAGCAAACAAAATGTAATGTGGTGTCTCCTCAGAGACAGACTTGTTGATGGTGGAGTTGAGAGAAGCCATCACCTGAGGAGTATAGGTGTCCCAAAGGGTGTCAGTATCAGGAATAATGGAGCGTAAGGTGTTGAGGATTTTACGGTTACAACGTTCAACCAAACCGTTAGCACTGGGTCGGTAAGCAAGAACATTACTCTTCCTGATATTGAACTGTTGGCACACGGAATCAAGAACTTGATTAACAAACTCAGTGCCGTTATCAGACAACATAGCCTTGGGAGTAGTGAAAGGACAAATCACATGATCAAGAAATGCACGTGCCACTGTTTGTGCTGATTTGTTAGGCAGTGGAGCAAGAATGGTAAAACGAGAAAAATGATCAACAGCAACCATTAAATATTGATTTCCACGTTCAGTGAGAGGTAGCTTTAACAAATCAATGCCAAGAACTTCCCATTGTGCTGAAGGCACAGGATAAAAGAGAATGGGAACATGAGCATGTATATCACCTTTAGTTCATGTATAGATATGACATAATTCAATATAGTCATTGATATCCTTTCTCATGGTGAGCCAGAAGAATTTAAGTCGAGCTTGTGAAAGTGACTTTGCCTTGCCAGGATGTGAAGCATTGGGTGTGTCATGAATGAGTTTAAGGACAGACTGGACATGAGTTGGAGGAATGACAAGTTGGTGGATGAGACGAGACGGCTCATGCTTGCCTGTAAGTGTGGTTGCTTTGTACAGCAACTGCTCCTGAAGGAGGTAATGTGAAAGAGAAGGAACTTTAGGAATGTTGGAGTCATCACCTGATTCAAGGTAATAGATGACCTTTGATCATGTGGGGTCATTGCGTTGGGCAGTGTAGAGATCATCGTGAGAAAGCGTGTCAAATGTGGATGTTTGCATGGCAACAGGACATGTAAGTGCACAGGTGCGAGAAAGAGCATCAGCAGCTACGTTAGCTTTTCCTTGAATGTACGCAAACTCAGGCATGAAATCTTGAATTGTAAGTAGCCATCGAGCCATGCGTCCTGACTGGTCCTTGGCCTTGAAGAGGTGAAGTAAGGGTTCATGATCCGTAAGGATCTTGATAGGATAGCCATGAATGAGGTAACGAAACTTCTTTAAGGACCAAATGACTGGCTTCGATCTCCGTCACCGCGTAGTTCTTCTCTGGTTTGTTAAGTAAACGAGAGGCATACGCGATGGGGCGTTGTTTACCATCGTGGTCTTGCATGAGTACAGCACCGAGACCAGTGTAGCTAGCGTCAGAATGAAAGGTTTAGTGTAGTCAGGGTATGCAATAACAGGAGCAGAAGTGAGAGCGTGCTTAAGAGCAGCGAAAGCGTTTTCCTGACTTTCAGACCATTAGAAGGGCACATCTTTCTTGAAGAGTGAAGTGAGTGGAGAAGCCATGGCGGCATATCCTCTGATAAATCTGCGGTAATAGGAGCTAAGTCCTACGAAACTACGGACTTGATCTACATTGACTCAGTCAATCAATCATTGGGGGCATACGCCGGGGGGCGCGTCCACCCTACGACGCCACTCCCGGGGGGTCACCTCGTGCGAGTTCCCATGCAGGCTCCTTTCCCATACCAAGCAGCTCTTGACAAGAAACATCAACTTGCCCCAGCCACGAGCCTTGTGGGCCCCCCCTTGGCCTCCCCACGCCGTTTTGTTCTTACAATGGTTTTGAGATTCAGGACTATTATGCAAAAATCATTATTATTGAACACAGTAGGTTTTAGCCCCAAATTATGCAGATTTTAGCAGTACATAGCTCACCCAAAACTTTTAGAGTTTTGACAGTAAGCAATCCCAGATAACAATCTTTTTGATTGACAAAAGTTTTTTGATACAATTTCTCATTCCATACTTTAAAAAAAACTTAAAGTGTACGGAAATTTGAGGGCGGGTAACAATGGTTTAAAGTTATTTTAAATAATAGACAACAATAACAAAAACGCATATCTTCTTTAATAATGTCAACTTTGGATAAAAAGGCCAATTCTCGGCCCGATATTATTTTAATATAATAAAGAATTTCACGACACCAATTATTAAAATTTTTTACTTTTCGCAGATACACAAATATATTCTAACCGGGAAAAAAGATGTTAATGAATTGAAAATACACTAAAACCCAGAAATTAAACCGTAGCAAATTTGGGTCAAATGCAATAAAAAAACACTCAATATAGGGAAAAAAAATTACATGTTTACATCCCTTTAAGACAAAACCCCCATGTAATTAAAAAATTTTATAATCTAAATTTTAAATCAAGTTAATGAAAAAGATTTTTTTGGGTCATAATTTATAAATTTTAAAAAAGGAAAATTTATATAAATGCTTAAAAAACAAAATTGTCTAAAATAACAGGTAAAGTACAGGATTAGAGACCTGTGAATAAAGACCCTTTAAAAAAAATATATTTCATACATTCCATATCTATTTTATTTTTGTTCTTTTTTGGGGGGAGCTTATAAAAATACAAGATCATCTTTTTGTTTAAAAAAAAAATACACCATAATGTCTCGCAGCCAACGCTATGATCACCTCACCCTCTCTTTATAAGCTACAAATTATTAAAATACAAGATGTTTACCCTAAGACATGCTTATTTGATAGGGGGCCTTGCATTTTTTTCCAAAAAAAATTGAAATTTTTAAGTAATAGATCTTAGTGACACTAAAGAATAAATCTTTTAAAAACCCCACTGGTAAAAAAAGTCCGCCCAAAAAAGACCCTACCCGGGGCCCAAAAACACGGAACCAAACTTCCTCAAGAGCAAGGAACAGAAATTTCACGAGGTGGACCAAACAGACTCGAAAAATTTATTAGCAAATTTAAAATTAGATTTTCCCGGTAAATTTTTCTTTTTTTTTATTTCTGGGTTTTTTTTGCAAATAATTATTATAAAAATTTTTTATTTTTTATTACATAAATATTGCGTTATTTTTTAATATATTACATTATCATTTATTTTTAAATATTATTATCTTTATTAATATTAAATTATCATTTCAAATTATTTATATTATTTTTATTATTTTTATTATTATTATTTTTATTTTATTTTTATTATTATTATTATTATTTTTATTTATTATGGTTATATTTTTATTTATTAATATTGGTATTTTTATTACTATTATATTTATTATTTCTATATCAAAAACAGTTACCATTTTACTAATATTTTTGCTTATTTTATTCATTTTTTTTATATTATTTTCCAGGATTCAGTTGTTAAAAAAGTAATCCATGGTGTGGGGGGGCCAAAACAGCGTCAGCTTACTTAATTTTAATTGTAGGGCCGTAATAGGCCTTTTCTCAAAGGACCTTGGGGCATTATTATTATTTTTTTATGTATTTATGTTATGTACAAAGGGCCAAAAAAGTTCAATCAATCAAACAATCAAACTTAAGATACAACCCCATGGGAAGGTCGGTTTTAGGGTAGCGTGCCACATGCCCATTAGCCAAATTTTCGCTAGGACATGCGGTAAAAAAAACCTCGTTCAGTCTCCGGTGCAATCGCTGATTTTACACGTAATCATCCCGCGATAAACCCCATGATTTGCGAAGACATTATTTCCAAAGGGATTGATTCGTCTCTTCAATCACTTTTTGTGTCCAGTCTCAAACCCTAGAGTAAAAACGGGGTCACAAGCGACTTTTAAGATCCGGTCTTTTCCCCTGCACAGGTACCCACAACGCCAATACTCCCGCTGAGCGAGTCCATAACACCGTGGGGATGCCAATTTGCCGTAAGACTTTTTGACGTGACCCCCCGTCATTATGGACTGCGCTACCAAGGTATGTAAAACTTTCCAAGATCTCAATGTCCTCGCCACACGCATGAACAGACTGTACTGCTTCATCTAGTAAGTCTCCAAACACCTGGACCTTGGTCTTGAGCCAGGAGACGTCAAGTCCCAAAGGCTTTGCCTCCTCGTGCAGCGCCTCGAGAGCCATCACCAGGACCTCCAGCGACTCAGCAAAGATTACTGCATCATCGGCAAAAACAAGATCAGTGATCTTGGTGTTGCCGACGGATGCTCCACAATCACTTTGATCTACAACCTTGTCCAATACCCAGTCCATACAAGCGTTGAAAAGTGATGGGGCAAGGACGCACCCTTGCCTCACTCCTGTATTCACAGGAAAGAAGCTGGATACACCTGCCCCACACTTCACAGCACTCTCAGTCCCAGAATACAGACCAGTTATCAAACCAATAGTCCTTGCAGGAATCCCTCGAAGTCGCAGAAGATCCCAGAGTGACTCACGATGCACTGAGTCAAACGCCTTCTTGAGATCAACATAGGCTGCAAGCATTCCCTGTCGAAACTCACGTCGGCGTTCCACCAGGACACGAAGCGCTAGGATACGGTCCGTTGTTGACTTACCAGGCGTGAACCCAGGCTGCTGAGGTCTCTGA
Source organism: Chionoecetes opilio (assembly GCA_016584305.1). Classification (NCBI taxonomy): domain Eukaryota; kingdom Metazoa; phylum Arthropoda; class Malacostraca; order Decapoda; family Majidae; genus Chionoecetes; species Chionoecetes opilio. The sequence continues at coordinate 245,854 of JACEEZ010017658.1, forward strand.
TGCTTCACCAGATGACTGCGAATTCGTGTCAGCAATAGATGGGCAAGCACCTTGCCTGGTACGCTGAGCAGTGTAATACCGCGGTAATTGTTGCAGTCCTGACGGTCCCCTTTCCCTTTCCAGATAGGGACGACCAGCCCCCTTTTCCAGTCAGGAGGAATGGTACCTGATTGCCACACGGCAGTCAGGACAGCATGCAACCCGCGGATCATGGCCTCACCCCCAGCTTTGAGGAGCCCCGCACAGATATTACAAACACCAGCTGCCTTTCCACCCTTCAACTTTGCTACAGCCTCTCTGACTTCGTCAAGAGAGGGTGCGGTTTCGTCAATGGGAGGATCGGCATCCACTGCCTGTAACCCAGTGGTGTGAAGCTGCTCAGTTGGAGGGTCCTGGAGGGTCCTGGAGAGTACATTGACTGGAGTAGGATAATGCGCTGACTTTGTCATTTGACATTTGAATACCGTCGGCGTTAATAAGATGGCCATGAAAAGTAGTTTTTTTGCGTAGAAACGCGCATTTGGAGAGTTAAAGTTTCAAGCCTGCGTCCTGAAGACGAGTGAAAACATTTCTGAGTTTTTGGAGATGTTCTGGGACTGATTTAGAGAAAACAATCAAGTCGTCAAGGTAGGAGAAAACTGTATTACCCATTAAACCAGTGAATATGGAATTGATCAAGCGTTGGAACGTCGCGGGTGATCCAGAAAGACCCATAGGCATGCGACAGTACTGGTAATGTCCTGAGGGTGTAGAAAAGGAAGTGTATTCACGGCTCTCCGCGTCAAGTTCGACTTACCAGAAGCCGGAGCACAAATCTAAGGTGGAGAAAACAGTGTTATGATCACCTAAATTCTGCAAAATATCCTCGAGGACTGGCATGGGATAACGAAAAGGAACAGTTAGTTTGATGAGAGCCCGGAAATCGACTACAGGACGTCATTCGGCTGAGCTCTTTGGAACAAGGAACATTGGGCTATTGAAAGGACTGATCGAGTTTTCAATGATTCCTTCAGTCAGCATTTCTGAGACAATGCGATCGACAATGGCATTCTTACTGTGGGCCATGCGATAAGCTGATATGTAGGCAGGTTGGGCATCTTTAATCAGTTTGATGTTATGAGTGACGACGTTGGTTTTACCTAGTGCCTCACCGGGGAGAGACACAATACTCCTGAAGTCGGTCAAGAGTTGAATAAGATCATCCTGTGAATCTGGATGGTCTGTGGTTTGCACATGAGCTTGAAGGTCAGACAAATTTGGAGACTCTTGAACTGAAATGGAGTTAACTGAACTAGTGGACTCTTGTGAACATTCGATGACACGAACATCAGCTGGGTAGACGTAAAATGAACAAAGACGTGTACCACAAGTGAGAGTGACTGAAACTTTGGTGACGTTAACCACATAAAGGTTTGATTTGCCATGATTTTCGAGACTGCACAGTGCTGCGGGAACAGCTAGAGCAGAATGACTGACTGACTCAGGGAGAGACATAGCATCGACGTTCGAAACGCCTTTTACCCGAACGTCTACAAGCGTGCATGAGAGTGGTAGAAGCTCAACGTTGGACGAGATGACAGCGTGACAGTGCTTAGCTGTGTCTTTTAAAACCTTTTAAAGTGAGGCTTCTGGAAGTGGAGTGGTGTTATTAGACGTAGAAACGTCTGTGGATATAAACGCGACGGAAGTCTTACGTTTACGTTTTGAGCGAGAAGGGCGACCAGTGGAACGACGACGTGGTCTAGATGGTGAATGTTGGTTGGGCATGGCAAGTGGAGAACTAGGAATGGAAAACACTTGTATCAGAGATCTGTCAGTAGGAGTGCATGTGGAATCAAGAGCTTGTGGAGACTCATGAGAGTCGCATGTAGGGGAGGAGACAATGCTAGTATGAACAGAGTCAGGAAAAGCTCTAGATTGTTTCAGGTCCTCTGGAATGAAACGTTCACGCCAATAAGCTCCATGCAAGCGGGGATAGAGATCTATTTCGTTGTTGGTTAGAGCAGGACGGCTAATGAGAGCGTCAGCTGGAATGGTTATACCGTCTGCTATATAGTAAGTCAGGCTGACAGGTGGCAAGTCAGGACATAGGTATGTGTCAAACATAACTTTACCTAAAGTAGTGAGAGCTGTGCCATCGATACCATAAAGTTGTAGGGCAGAAGGTTCTAAAATGATTAATTTACGATTACGCACAGATCTGATGTTATCAAAGCACTCTTTAGTCATGATACATGATATTTACTGAAGAACCTGTATCAACAAACAAGGTGAAATAGTGCTGGTTGACTTCAGCTTGCAAAATCATTGGGTCCTCCCAAAGTGTATTAGAAATGGTGTACAAAGTTAGTGAAGGTTCATCTGTGTGAGCTGGCTCGTGGTGCTTGGAGGAGTGCAAGTGGCGTGATAGTCATTGAGGGTTATGTTGCTATGAATGGCAAGGAGATTGTGGTCTTTCACGACAGTCAGAGGTGTTGTGTTGCTGTGAATAGCGAGGAGTGTTTGTTCCTGCACGACATTCAGAGGTGTTGTGACCACAAGTACCATGGTAATCACAAGAGCGTGGAACATATTGCTGGTTAGGAAAATGCCGTTGTCGTGTATAGCAACGCTCTATCGTGTGTCCTTTGTGTTTGCAATAATAACAGTAAGAAGCAGGTGAGTGAGAAGACCGGGAATATCGTGAATGCGAAGATGAACGTTGTCTCTTACGAGTGTTTGAGGGGGAACGTGTGTTTGAGTTGAAAGGAGTGTATGAGTTGGAAGGAGGACGAGAAGTGCTTCGCGGTTGGTGGTGTTTGTGTTGTGTAGATACAGCAGCAGACATCGAAGAATGTGCATTAGCTGAAAACACTAGAGACGAAGAGTCCTCAAAATTAGAAGCAAATTCAGTTAAGGTGTCTTGTGGAGCAAAGTTAAAGTGTTTATCAGACGCCTGTTTTGCTGTGGAAGGGTGTATGAGAAACATGTAGGTGTAGTATCCAAAAAGGTTACCTACAGCTGACACTCATTTTTCCATCACCATCAACCCATTCCGAAGATTCCAGCTGTCTTATCAAGTCTAATTTGACGTTGGAGGATTTTTGCAAGGCTGACATGACTGGAACTGGGTGTTCTTGCCTTTTGTGATTGTCGGCAAGTTTAAAAAGTGGGGCAAGGGTACCGGATTTTTCACTGCCAGAGAAATATTTGTTAAATTTAGCTTTTTACTCATCATAGGTCTTAATGGTGAGAAATAAATCGCTCTGAAGGTATTGTCCTGCGAGGCAGTCCGATAAGTCACAGCGGGATTTTAGTTGAGCGATTTTAAGAACATCGTCAGTGATGTTTCGACGTGCGATCTCATCTTCTATATCCTTAAGCAGAATATGTACTGGAATATTTGCGCCGGTAAATTTAGGATAGGAAGGAACTTCATGCACCAGAGTGACTGAGGTTTGTGCTGGTGGGTCAGGCATGATGACAGGAGAATGTGTGAAAGAAGCAGAAAGGAATGAAAATATTAGAGTACACAAAAGGTATTGCATGTAATAATACTAATACTACTAATAACAATAATAAAATATAAGTAGTACGTAAAAATTGAAAGCAATGCAAGATAACGTGAATAAAAAGAAATCACACAGTGTAAGGTGAGGATTGTCAGTGTATCACTGATGGAACAAAAAAAGAATTTAAAAAAAATGAACAAAAGAAATTAAACTACACTCCTACATAATACCGTAACACTGCGTATTGTCCGTAAGTCCAAAAGGGTGGCGTGTCAGGTGGCAGACACGAAGAACGGACACCGTAACAGAGCGGGTACGGAAAACTAGACAGGTCACAGGATCACCTAGGAAGTCGAGTTAATATCAGTACAAAGGACCTAAATAAGATAATAATAATAATAATAATAAGGTGTAAACACACCACAGGTACACAGAAGGTATGGCAGGGGGAAAACACACGTTTGGTTACGGGAGGAACCCAAGACCAAGATGGCAGCCTGTTGTGGGAGAGACAAAATGGCGGACACACCACCAAGACCAAGATCAAGACCATAAAGATTAAAATGAAGGCTTGGAGTGGGAGGTGGACAATGGCGGACACAACAACTGCCCGGGAGCGTCCCAATATGGTGGACGCAACAATTAAAGTGGTAAAACACAAAAATTTAAACCAGAAAAATGAAAGTAGCACGTATAAAACAAATACTAGGGCTGGACATCTGAGAGACACAATGACACCAGAAGCAAGCGTATGTAGACACAAGCGATAGGTAGCACAAAGCACACGAATAAAATAATGTTATGTAGTACTTAACGAATGTTTGGAGACGCCGTGGAGAGGTGGAACAGGTGGAGGTGGATGAGGAAGCTGCACCAGCAGCGCGTGGAGGCAGGAGGTGGTGTAGCAGGTGGTGGAGTGGCGTGGAGGGGCGGCGAGGGTGTTGTAGTGGCGGCCTGTGGAGGTGGAGGGGCGGCGAGGGTGGCACAGTGTGCCCTCAAAATTAGCGGCTCGAGGAATGAAAGTTGTTGTCATGGCCCCACGAGAAGGAGGAGGCGGCGTGGTTGGCCCAGTGATGTAGTGTGGAGGCGAGGTGGACATTACCTCGCTGCCGTCCGGGTGGAGGAAGGTGGATGCGGACGACTGTGGAAGCACGTGGAGGGGCGGCGTTATGAGAGGCTTGGAGCGTGGAAGTGTGGCGTGGTGAGAGGCTTGGAGCGTGGAGGCGCGGCGTGGCGTGTATATGTTGGGCGGCTTTGGCGGCAGGCGTGGTAAGTGGAGGCGAGCGGAAGGAACAAGGAATGATTAATTTTATACGCGTACCAGATCCTACTGCTATCACCATATGTAGGAGAGTTAAATCTCCGTAATGGTAAGCAGGTAAATGAGAACTGGACTGCTTGTGGAGTTATATTAAGGTACTGGTATCACGTATATACAAAGGGAGTTGGAGCGTCCGTGTTCACGTCCTCTCGCTGCCAGGCCTGTGGATCCTCTGGTCGTGGCACTGGTGCCGTGGGTGGTTGGTCGGCCCGCCTGGGTATGCGCGGGAAAGCTTATAGGCCTCTCTCTGTTACCAAGGTGGTGACTTAAGGCTAATACATACAGACACAATAATAATTAAACTACATACAACAATAATATTCTACAATAAGTAATTAACTGTTTCAACATTAGCCTCACTGTTTCGCTCCTTGAGTTATCCTACCAATACTTCATAAGCTGCATTTTTCTAATTTTTATTCATATACTCTATAAATATAATTTTCCACAAGCACTCATTGTTTCTATATAACTAGATATAGTCCTAAAGTCGTAGCCCAAAAGTGCTGATCTGCAAAGAAGCAATTCTTCTTGGTGATCCTATCGCGACATTGTCAGTGGCGAAACTGACGGTTGGCCTCACGATCAGCACACATACGGTACGATCCAGTCCAAACCGGCTGAGTTGGCGGTTTTTAAAACCAAACACTGCTTGGTCGCCATCCGACCAACTATCAGTCGGACGGACAGACTACAATCAGCCCATACACGATCCAATCTGGTCGGATCCGACCAAATCTGTCCGATGAACTCAAGGCCAAATCGCATTGTGGATGGGGGCCTTTACATAATTCATGTTTATTGCAACTATTTCTTTATCTGTATACTAATATTCATTGATACAACATATCAAAACATATACTACGTTCATTGTTTGTATGTAATGCACAATACACTTTTAAATTCATTATTAATTAAATGGTCTTCAACAGGTGGTATTTCAAGAGCCTTTAAATGACCTTCAACTGTCCCATAAATCAGTCCCAGTGTCCTCCTCGGGACAGCACTCATTGTCTTGGGCGACTTCAATGCTACTACTGGCACTGTGAAAGATGGCTATGAGTTATGTGTTGATCCCCATGGCTCCGGTACCAGAAACATTAACAGTTCTCTCCTTCTGAATTTTGCGAGGTCCAGAAGGTTGAAAATTGCTGGTTCTTGGTGTCAGAGACCAGAGCTGCAACGCTGGACATGGTATAGTAATGCCGGAGGGGTAGCTAAGGAGATCGACCACATCCTCGTTAGTACTCGTTGGAGAATCCTCCAGAACTGCAGGGTTTACTGGAGTGTTGAGTTCTTTACAGCTGATCACAGACTTGTTGTTGCTACACTTAAAGTAATCGTCCAGACCCAAATTTTTTTTGCCGAATTATGTTGAATGTACATTCAAAACACCTAATCCACCAAAAATAATTGATTTCCAGGCCTTATTTCCGTAAAAACACGACTTTTGTAAAAAGCGCGCGAAAAAAAAAATCTTCCCTCCAACAGGGCTACGACTGTTATTGATGACGTCAGAACAGGGACGCCCGCAGACACTCTGTCTGACGCCTGTCGGCAAATGTTATGATGAGCGATTGTACTTCGGTGTCAGACAGTGAATCTGTCGCTATGACAGATCTAGAGTACGATGCTCAATCTGACACCGAAAGAAATGACGCTGGTCGCGTATACTATGAGGAAAACGAACCTCAGATTGTCATGGGATCCTATATGTTTGAGCCCGAGTACGAGGTGGATGAACAGGTGTTAGCAGAGCCTGAGGTTCAGCAGGAGGACCTGGCACTTCTCCAAAACATGGATTGGTAAATAAGGTTAAACCATGTGTGTGTGGGAATCACAATGAAGGTACTTACGAGAAAATCCTATGGTTAGTTTTGGAGCTACAGTCAAACGTAATTACTCGGAAACCACATACTAGCATTAACTACAGCAAAGAGTTGGAAAATATGCGGGCGGGAAGGCAGAAAGTGTGACAGCCACACCACCACAGGGTCTCTCACCACAGGGCACGCCCACGCCCACTCCACAACTGGTTTACTTGGTTTACTTGGTCTTGTTAAGAGGCAAAGCCTCACAGTCGTGGTGGTCCATCGCTACCCTCACTACACACCGTTTCTCAACACAACTGTTCGCCCCAACACACTATAGGCGTGAATCACCACACGCCACTCCGCCACTCCACTCCTACACACGCCACTCCTTTCCGTGTGCAAACTTTTCTCGAAAGGCACAGCTGTCTTGCTGCACCCATAAAGGATGCACGCATGTGGCATATAGCAAAACAAATCTATCAGAAACACCCAAATATCTTCAAGTACTATATTTATCTCTGTGTTTACGTGCCTCTCTGATCAAGCGCGGGAAGATGAGCCTCCCTGATGCTGCGTCACCGAGCCTGAGCCTGAGCGTCTGCAAACCTTGAGAGCGTTTTGAAAACTAGGGGAATTTGCAGATTTTGATTGCGGATTATTTAAAAACGGCTGACTGGATACAAAAAGTGACGACGTATTATTGATATACTCGTTAATGGCTATGATTTGATTGCATTAAATCAGGAATGATGAAATGGTCTGGACGATTACTTTAAGCTTCATGTCAAGTCCAGAAGAATCTCAAGAGGTACCCATACTATGTTTCATCTTGAGAAGCTGAAGGACTTGACATGTGCCCATGTGCACGCGGTGGCAGTCTCAAATCGGTTTTATGTGCTCAGTGCCCTCGAAGACCCTGCAGAACTGTGGGATACCTTCAAACGTGAAACTCTCCAGGCTGCCAAGGAGTGTATTGGGGAGCGCCCGAGGTCAAGACGTTGTCTTATCTCGACGGAGACGCAGGAGAATATCGAGGAGAGTTGCGCTGCCAGGCTTGTTGGGAACCAGGACAGCACAGAGCTCTGTCACGCAGGACTAGAACCCTCCTGGGGAGAGGCAAGGAGAGGTATGTCAGGAGTCTCGCTGAGGATGTCAAGGGCCATTTGAACGCTAATGAGCTCTGACCCGTCTACCGAGCCCTGAAGAAGCTCCGTTCCAAGTCTCCATATCGGGCGATTGCTATCCGAGAAGCAGATGGGCGCCTCGTGTCGGACATGGATGGGCAGATGGCTCGTTGAGCTGAGTACTTTGGGCAGTTGTTCACGGTGGACCTTCCAATTGATCAGCTTCACACAACTGGATTACGGGCAGTGGATGCCGATCTTCCCATTGAAGCAACCGCACCCTCTCTTTACGAAATCAGACAGGCTTTAGCAAAGTTGAGTGGTGGAAAGGCAGCTACTGTTTGTAATATCATTTCGGAGGTCCTCAAAGCTGGGGGTGAGGCCATGATCCGCGGGTTGCATGCTGTCCTGACTGCCGTGTGGCAATCATGTACCATTCCTCGTGACTGGAAAAGGGGGCTGGTCGTCCCTATCTAGAAAGGGAAAGGGGACCGTCAGGGCTGCAATAATTACCACGGTATTACATTGCTCAGCGTGCCAGGCAAGGTGCTTGCCCATCTATTGCTGATACGGATCCGCAGCCATCTGCTGAAGCATCAGAGACTTCAACAGTCTGGGTTCACGCCTGGTAAGTCAACAACGGAATATATCCTAGCGCTTCGTGTCCTGGTGGAACGCCGACGTGAGTTTCGACAGGGGATAAGAAACATTATAAACATAAGAAAATAAGGAAGCTGCAGAATCCGTGAGACCTACACGAGGTAGTTCCTGTTACTTTACACTACCTACATCCACCTCTCTTCCCCATCTATTAATTTATCCAGACTCCTTTTAAAGATCCCTATTGACTTCGCACTGACCACATGATGACTGAGTCCATTCCAATCATTCACAACCCTATTTGTGAACCAGTTTCTCCCTATTTCCTTTTTTAATCTACGCTATTCCAGCTTGAATCCGTTACTTCTTGTTCTACCCTGCTTACTAGCCGTAAGAACTTTCTCTACATCGCCTTTATTGTATCCCTTTAACCACTTAAAAACTTTCATCAGATCGCTCCTTACTCTACGGCTCTCGAGTGAGTGTAAATTTAATAGCATCAATTTCTTCACATAACTAAAGTTTCGCATCCCATGAATAATTTTGGTCATCCTTCTTTGCACTGATTCTAACAAAGCTATATCCATCCTGTAATATGGAGACCAAAACTGCACCGCATAGTCTAGGTTATGTCTGACTAGTGCCAAATAAAGCTTTATAAAAACCTCAGCACTTCTACTTTTAACACTCATGGTAATGAAACCTAACACCCTGTTAGCTCGATTTCTAGCCTCAATACATTGATTCCTAGGTCGGAGGTCTGCGGTTACCCGCATACCCAGATCTTTCTCACCTTCTGATCTTTTCAGGGATACATTGCATATAGTTTACCTATTATCAGAATTTTTCTACCAACATTCATTACGCTACACATATCAATATTAAATTACATCTGCCACCTATCTACCCACTGATTTTATTTATCTAAGTCTTCTTGCAATATGTTTATATCGCAGACTGTGATCTAATAATCCTACCTACCTTAGTATCATCCCCAAACTTGCTGATATCACTACTAATTCCACTATCTAAGTCGTTGATGTAAATAAAAAATAGTAATGGACCCAAAACAGACCCTTCTGGAACCCCACTTGTTACCTTACCCCATTCAGATTTAGAGCCATTAATTGTAACCCTTTGTTGCCTATTACTTAGCCAAGATCTAATCCAACGAAGAACCTTCCTATCTATTCCATGTGCCTTAACTGATTATATTTAAGAGTCTCCCGAGTGGTACCTTATCGAATGTCTTACTGAAGTCCAGGTATACTATATCATAATTCTCATCATTATCTGCTGTTTAATAAACTTTCCTATAAAATTTGAATAAATTAGTGAGTCACGATCTACTTTTGGTGAACATGTTGTGAATCATTTACCAAACTATGTTTTTCTAGATGCTCTCTAATGTTTTTTGCATTAACATATTCCAATAATTTACCTACCACTGACGTCGGGCTAACGGGTCGATAATTATTTGACGTTAATCCTCTATCTCCCTTCTTAAATATAGGAACTACATCTCCCTTCCTCCACATTAACGGCACCTCCCCTATATCTACCGAATTCCGAAAAATATGCACTAGAGCCCCACTAACAACCTCTTTGCATTCTTTTAATACCCTGGGATAAACTTCATCTGGTCCTGGCGACTTAAAATTCTTCATTCTATCTACATATACCTTCTTCTACCATTTTCCTAGTTATCACAATATCTTTGAGTTTATCATCATCCTCTCCTCTAAACATCTGTTCACTATCAGGCAGAGGTGGGCACTTCCGCAAACACTTCCAGAAACCGCAACTTCCGCAAAATGCAGAAGTCAGAATTCGTTTGCGGATTTCCGGAAGTGTAAATGTTTGTGGATTTGCGTTTGCGGAAGCACTTCCGCCAACGCAAACATGTCCGCAAATAGTAGGGTCACTTAGGGCGATTCGCTTCACATTAGGTGAAGGAAGTATTTTGAGGGTCTTATCCTAAGCATTTTGTGCCGCTGAATCCGAAAATCGTAGTTGGGTCACTCGTTAGCGGTAAGTTTTCGCGCAATTTGCAATTTGGCAATTTGGCAATAAAATTGGCAATTACAAATTGCAGAATGAGAACCAGACGTCGTAGAGACCTCGTTTTGGACTCAAATTGAAGCTTATTAAGAGTGCATAAAATATTATTTAGTACTCCGTGGTTGTATCTGTTCGCATTACTGAACTATAATGGAAATTAGAGATAAGTGGAAAAAAATGGAAAAAAATATAAAAGGAATAATTTTGGCCTTAATTTCACATCAAAAGTCATGAAATGTTTCTGGCTGTATCTGTTCTCATAAAGGCACTACCGTCTGATTATAGAAAATGGTAACTTTTCTCTGACTGTCCCCTCATGGTCGTATTTTATGACATACGGTAATGAAATTTCGCAAATAAATGTAAAATTTCATTGGCTATAATTTTAGAAATTAGCTATAAACCCGGGACAATGGAGAGCGCCGAAGAATTCGCCGTCCAGGAGTTGGCAGAGGATGGAAGACTGGATTCCTTCAAGAAAGCCCTCGAGATCCTTGCACCCAAGCTGCAGATCCTGAGGTTACGGGATCAGACACAGTCCCTTGAGCAAGTTCTCCATGACGTACGTCAAGATGGTCCTCCTGCTTTTGAACTACACCAGGCTGTGCGGACAGGAGACGGGGCCTGCACCTGAAACGTTTGGAGGAGTTCGGACCGTTCTTCTTTCGCCATGAATCGAAGCTCCACGCCCGGGTTCGTCCCGGTTTACGGGGCCATGATTCAGGACCTCCGCCTCAAGAATCCAAGAGCGGGGACGTACTTGGAGAACACTGGGTCGTCCGAAAGTCGGTTGGTACCTTTCACGTCCCTTGGCTGCGACCATGCCTTGGAACAGGTGAACCGGACTCTGAAAGGTGACGGTGGGCTTGTAGGGATCACGAAAAATCCCTCGACGAGGCCCAAAGTTCTTCTTGATCCAAGACGAACTCTTGGCAATCAAGGCCAAATCATTCGGAAGTTCTGCTACGGGCATAAAAGCACCACAAGACAGCCCAGCGGTTCACGAAAAAGACACACGAGATGACCAAAGAGTTGCTGTCTTCTTCGCCAGCAATAACCCCTTCACTCGCGAGAAGCCCAACTCACCACCGTCCTTTCCCGCAAGGTTGTTCAGATAGATGGTGGACGCACTGAAAATCGGGGAGACTGGAAAGGGAAACGCTCTCTTGAAGTACGAATAAGGGAAGGATCAGGACTGCGCAGCAAAGTCCATGGAGGTCCTGCACGTCAGCCTACCAATACATTCAAAACGCGGGGCCCAAGAAAGTAAAATTTTTCAATCGGAGGGAAGCAGGTGATTGTCACGGATCCTCAACTTCACTGGGCGCCTGCTGCTCGCCCTCCAACTCGACAGCAGTCTGGCCCTTCGCACCATCATCTCCAACTAGACTCTCCCTGTTCCTCTTCCCCTTTTTTGACGACCAAGCCCCCGCGGGCCCACGACAAAAAGTGCCCTTCTCAGGGTTCTGGAGAAGATAAACGCGGCGGTCTCCACGGCCTCGCAAACCCCTTCATCCTCTCGGGGTGCTGGTCCTCGACGGGATGGCTACCCCTCAGCAGCACCCCGTTTCCGGCTCAGCAAACTTTAAGGACCTGGTTGGATCCCTCCTGCAGAGAGTTGCCCAACTGGGTGTTGGCTACGGGAGTTGCACCTTGTCTTTGACAGTCGAACATCGGCGCGTCCCTCAAAGAAAAGACGAGGGAACAGCGAGCCCGAGGTGGAGGATACGATATCGACATCCAAGCAGCGACGAGGATCAAAGCTGGAATGACCATGGCTAACATCTTGTCCACCAAAAGCACAAGACTGCTATAAACCTCTCTCATTGCCTCCCAAATCCAGCACCATTCATGGGGATTACGCGTCGTCCTGCGCGTGGCGCGACAAAGCCGTGGCAACTTCTGACCGGACGGAGCCAAGTTCGCTTCAGAACAAGAGGAAGAGGAAGCGGACACTAAGATGATATATCATCTCTCCATGCTCGACAAAGATGTGGAGGCAACCGAGTTTCTCCGGACACTGACGTCCTCGTCCTCCTCCTCCGACACTTCCCCAAGAACCTCCCAACACGTCCTCCACTTGGCAAGACGACTTTCAACGTTCACTCATCCACGATGAACGGGGCTCTCCGCGGATGTGATCACGTCCTTCCATGCTCTGACTGGTTGCGAAAAACCACTTGCGCCCTCTTCAGGAAAGGCAAGTTGCAAGCTTGGCCTGTGTTCCAGGCGGCCGACCAGGCAACCCTCGACGCTTTGGGTACACTCCAAACCCTGGTCCGCTGACGCAAGAGAGCCTGGACGTGCTGTGCGATTCGTGAGCAGAATTTACGGATATACCTGCTCTCTGCCGCAGGGGAGGTGGACGGGACTTCAGAAGAAAAGGTTGGAGCAGCACTGGCCCCTCCGACAGTCAACGCCACCCCCAGCACATTATCGAGCCCAGCTACAGGCCGTCGTCTGGGAGGGGGCTGTGAAGAAGGATTGGTGACCCTCGACCCGACCCAAATACGGCTTACGGACCAAACCTGGCGCCTATCCCTTCCCCCTGCCTCCCGCCCCGCAAAGTATCATGGATGGGATGCAGTGCGGATGCAAGACGAACTGCTCGAAACCCAAACGCTGCCCTGTCAACGCCTGCAGACTCCTTTTTTCGGGGCTTTGCGATTGCTCCCCCGAGATGTGCATCAACGACGAGGAAGATGGGCATGAGGACGTCGATGGCGTAGACGACTAGATATTCGTTTTTTTCAACTTGTGAACGCTCGCTATCGCAAGTAAGGGATTTTTTTTTTGTTCTAATTGTTATTTTCCAAAATACGCGGAGGAGACTCGTTTCGTTGTTTGAAATTTTGTTTTTCTGGATTAAAACTCGGGTCACCTATCGGGCGGAAAAAAGGCTTTCGCTTCACCTTAGGTGAAGGAAATATTTTGAGGGTCTTATCCTAAGCATTTTTCAGTTGAAATACCCTGTTCTACGCAATAATTGTACCCCCCCTTTTCACAATTCGTTAATTAAATGTGTCCTAAGAACAATTGTTTGTTATTTTACTTTTTTTACTAATTAAAATTTTAAATTTTTAATTTTAAGAAATCAGGCTTTAAGGCCAAATTATTCCCTTTTATATTTCTCCCAATTTTTTTCCACTTATCTCTAATTTCCATTATAGATCAGTAATCCGAACAGATACAACCACGGAGTACTCAATAGCATTTTATGCACTCTTAATAAGCTTCAATTTGAGTCCAAAACGAGGTCTCTACGACGTCTGGTTCTCATTCTGCAATTTGTAATTGCCAATTTTTTGCCAAATTGCCAAATTGGGAAAATTGCGCGAAAACTTACCGCTAACGAGTGACCCAACTACGATTTTCGGATTCAGCGGCACAAAATGCTTAGGATAAGACCCTCAAAATACTTCCTTCACCTAAGGTGAAGCGAAAGCCTTTTTTCCGCCCTAAGTGACCCGACTAAAACTCCCAATAGATAGTATTCTTATGATGTCACACATCCGGGTATTTCGGGAGCGCGGTCATGTTGAGTGGCAAGCTTTGTAAACACAGCCGCAAACTGACAGGTAGAGTGAGCCATACTTGTCTTGTCTTAGTGTTAGTCTTAGGAACACTATGAGCCCTGGTCATGTCCTATGATGTTATCACAGGCGTGGTGGCTGATCTGTCTTCCTCAGGAAGGCACAGGTGAGGCGGATGACAGCGTGTTGCCGTGAGGGGTGGACGTCTACAGCCGCCAGCAGGATGGGCAGGTTAAAGGTGGTGACGGTCGGGGCGACCGTCCATTGACGGTCGCTCCTGGGCTCCTACCACAGCTACAGGGGGCACCAACTCTACCCGTCTCTCCAACATGATGGAGAAAGAGCTTGAGAGTTGCTGCTCAGAGAAGCAGAGGAGCAAGGTGCTGGAGCAGGCCATGTTTCCCGCCCTTTCCCGTGCCGCCTGGTTAGATGTGTTTATTAAGTACAACACGGCCATACCCAGCTCTGCAGCCGTGGAGAGACTGATCTCCCAGAGGGCGGACATCATGAAGGCTAAGAGAGCGAGTCTGACATCCGATAATTTTGAGAGATAGGTCTTCATGAAGGGGAACATGGACCTGCTCAAAATAGAACTATCACCAGAGGACTCTAAATGAGGAGTCTGATGTTATGGATCTTATAATACTGATATCATGTAAATTAAATTTGAAGTGTAGTGTACCTACACTAATTATTACCTCTTAGTTTGCACTTAAGTATATATATATATATATATATAATTATATATTGAGTGAGTGGTCACAATGCGGGGTAGGTAAATGTGAGCTATAACATATGTGGGGTGCTGAGTGGTAAGTATGAACAAAATACTAATATATATATATATATTATATATCCATAATTATAGCCGTCAGGTTTTTTTTTTTTTTTTTTTTTTTTACATCTTGGCCTATAGCGCCTGTACGCAGTTACCTCCAGGGGAGGGATGGTAGGCCCTGGAGGCCTACTTGAGGGCTGTGATGGTTGGCCCTCGCCCGTGGTGGCACAGACAGGATTTTTTTATATTGACGCCTGTGACTAGAGGCTCATGCCGTCCCCCTATGTCCTCCGATGCACTCGCAATCGAAGGTAGAGTTAATGGACAGGGCATGTGGGTGTTCTTAGGACACTCGATGGTGCAGAAAGATTTTAAGTGGATTTATGGGTCTCACTCGGTATCGAACTCGGGTCTTTGATAACGCCACCAGGTGATGCTAGCCACTCTGCTACCGCCTCCCCAACCACTCTGCTACCGCCTCCCCACAGTGATTTAGGAAATAATATATGAATTTACTACCACAAAGTGTTTTACCTCTATTTTTGCACTATATGTAATAATTTAGAAAATATCACATAATTGGTTTGTGGTTTGCGGACTTGCGGTTGCAGAAGTGTGAACTTCAAGAAATTTGCGGACTTGCGGTTGCGGAACTTAAGGATTGAAGCTTGCGGATTTGCGTTTGCTGAAGTGGATTTTCGTTTGCGGTGCCCACCTCTGCTATCAGGTACCGTCTGCATATCCTTCTGAGTAAAATCACTTCAAAATCATCATTTAAAATTTTACACATATCCTCAGCCGTGATTACAATCTCTCCCTACTCAATTTGTATTGGCCCCACTAATTCCCTAGTCTTTGTTTTATAGAACTGAAAAATTCCCATAGGATCGGTCTTTGCCTTGCCAGCATCCTTAATCTCATAATTGTTCTTTACTGTTCTTGTTAATTTTTTCACTGTTCTAGCCATCACGTTATACTGCTCTCTGTTCACCTGCCCATCCTTAACTTTTCTTATACATGTCCCTTTTTACCCCTATGTAGTGTTTTAAAAACGCATTCATCCATTTGGGGTCGTTTGTCCCTGATCCCATCGTCCTATAAGGTATATTCTTTTTTCTGACCTGCAATTACATTGCTGAAAAAGGCATTATAATCCTTTTCCGCACTGACCTCACCGAGTCCTCCCTCCGTCCCGACTACAGATATCATCTCACACTTCCTCTTACCCCAGTTAATCCCTTCCAGGTGTCTTCTTAATCTTGAAGATACCTGAGTTGCTTGCAGCCTTTGTTCACGCTCAAGAAGGCGTTTGACTCAGTACATCGTGGGTCATAAGAACATAAGAACATAAGAAAATAAGGAAGCTACAAGAGGCCGCGAGGCCTACACGTGGTAGTTCCTGCCACCTAACACTACCCACATCCACCTTTCATCCCCATCCATGAACCTATCCAGCTCCTCTTTAAAGC
The DNA here is from genome assembly GCA_016584305.1 of Chionoecetes opilio. Taxonomy (NCBI): domain Eukaryota; kingdom Metazoa; phylum Arthropoda; class Malacostraca; order Decapoda; family Majidae; genus Chionoecetes; species Chionoecetes opilio. The sequence goes on from JACEEZ010017658.1 coordinate 262,045, forward strand.
TCCCTAATGACTCCGCACTAACTACCTGTCTACTGAGACCATTCCATTCATTCACCACCCTATTTGTGAACCAGTTTTTCCTTATTTCCTTTCTAAATCTACGCTTTTCCAGCTTGAATCCGTTACTTCTTGTTCTACCCTTGTTAAAAGCTGTAAAAACTTTTCCTACCTCTCCTTTATTAAATCCCTTTATCCACTTAAAAACTTCTATCAGATCACCCCTTACTCTGCGTCTCTCGAGTGAGTGTAATTTTAATAACTTCAATCTCCTCTCATAACTTAAGTTACGCATCCCTTGTATCACTTTGGTCATCCTTCTCTGTACTGTTTCTAACAAGGCTATATCCATCCTGTAATATGGAGACCAAAACTGAACCGCATAGTCTAGGTGAGGCCTGACTAGAGCCAGATAAAGCTTTAGAATATCTTCCGCACTTCTACTTTTAACACTTCTGGTAATGAATCCTAATACTCAATTAGCTCTATTTCTGGCCTCAATACATTGTTTCCTAGGTCGGAGGTCTGGGCTCACCCTCACTCCAAAATCTTTTTCACCTTCTGATCTTTTCAGCGATACATTGCTTATGGTGTATCTATTACCAGCGTTTTTTCTACCAACATTCATAACGGTGCATTTATCAATATTAAATTCCATCTGCCATCTGACTGCCCACTCGTAAAGTTTATCTAAGTCTCCCTGCAATATGTTTACATCAGACTGTGATCCAATAATCCTACCTAACTTAGTATCATCAGCAAACTTGCTGATATCATTGCTATCCAAGTCGTTGATGAAAATCAAAAATAGTAATGGACCCAAAACAGACCCTTGAGGAAATCCATTTGTCACCAATCCCCATTCAGATTTAGAACCATTAATTGTAATCCTTTGTTGCCTATTACTTAGCCAAGCTCTGATCCAATGAAGAACCTTCCCATCTATTCCATGAGCCCTAACCTTATTTAAGAGTCACTCTGGGATCTTTTATGACTTCGTGGGATTCCTGCAAGGACTATTGGTTTGATGACTGGTCTGTACTCTGGGACTGAGAGTGCTGTGAAGTGTGGGGGAGGTGTATCCAGCTTCTTTTTTGTTAATACAGGAGTGAGGCAAGGGTGTGTCCTTGCCCCCATCGCTTTTCAACACTTGTATGGACTAGGTATTGGGCAAAGTTGTAGATCAAAGTGATTGTGAAGCATCCCTCGGCAACACCATGATCACTGATCTTATTTTTGCCGATGATGCAGTAATCTTTGCTGAGTCGCTGGAGGTCCTGGGGATGGCTCTCGAGGCGCTGCACGAGGAGGCAAAGCGTTTGGGACTTGAGGTTTCCTGGTTCAAGACCAAAGTCCAGGTTTTTGGAGGCTTACTAGATGAAACAGTACAGTCTGTTCATGCGTGCGGCGAGGACATTGAAATCTTGGAATGTTTTACATACCTTGGTAGCGCAGTCCATATTGATGACGGGTCACATCAAGAAGTCTTACGGCGGATTGACACAGCCCACGGTGTTATGGACTCGCTCAGTACGAGTAATTGGTACCGTTGTCGGTACCTGTGCAGGATGACAAGGATCCGGATCTTCAAGTTGCTTGTGATCCCTGTCTTACTCTATAGTTGTGAGACATGGACACTAAATAGCAACTTGAAGAGGCGAATCGATGCCTTGTGTAATAAGTGTCTTCGCAGAATCATGGGGTATCGCTAGGATGATTACGTGTCAAATCAGCGATTGCAACCGTGAGACCGAATCGAGGCCTATTACATGCATAGTCCGTCAGCGCCAACTTTGGCTATATGGGCATGTGGCACGCTACCCTGAAACCGATCCTTCCCATCGGGTTGTATCTGTAATAAACAAAATCCCACCGGCTTACATTAGCCTGCCCCCTCCCCACAGTATTTAGCGGAGAGGTTCATGCTATGTGAGAAGAGTCAGATCCAATATGTCGTCAGGGCAAGCGTGAAGTTCAAAACTCTAAGAAGCGATAAAGGGGATGTAGTAACTGCTGGTGATAGATTGTTGGCGCTTCACGTTGCTGGTTTGGGGTTTCACTACTGGCGCCGCGGGGTTAATACACACTGTTAAGATGGACCTATCATGGACTCGGCACCAGTCGGTACCGAGCCACCACTGTATATACACCAATACAACTGCACCTGGCCTGAGCTTATTCCTACCCTGTCTCTCTGGACTCTACTACGCTGGGATATTACACTGGCGACGAGGATTTTACGAACCCAGTGTCGTGATGCCGCACTTTGGCCACCTTAGTGAGTTTGACGAGAGCAACAAGTCTGTTTGGGGCGAATACTGCGAGAGGCTAGAACAGTATTTTCTGGCCAACAAGATTGAAGATGCGGAAGTCAAGAGGGCCGTGTTCCTCTCATCTGTGGAGGAAGCTACGTACAGCACCCTACGATCTTTGTACAGTCCTCGCAAGCCCAAGGAAATTGCTCATCTAGAGTTGATAGAAAAGCTTCAGAACCACTACGATCCGAAGCCCTCTAGTATTGTAGCACGGTTCCGATTCAACAGTTGCAGGAAATCTGGAAAAGACTCTGTGAGAGATTATATTGCCAGGCTTCGGATGTTATCTTCAAATTGTCAATATGGACAGATGTTGAATGAAATTATTCGTGACCGTCTGGTGTGTGGTGTGGACAGTGAAGCCATTCAAAGCAGGTTGCTGGCTGAAACCGACTTAACGCTCGAGAAGGCAGTGGACATTGCAGTGGCCTGGGAGACTGCGGAATGTAATACGCATGAATTGAAACAGTATAATCAACCGCAGCAAACGACCGAAGTGCCGTCAATGGTCAGCTGGGTAGGGCAGAAAAATGAAGCTGCTCGCGGCAGAAATAAAGTGAAACCTTATGGTGAACGACTGAAGCCTTCTAAGTGTTTTAGATGTTTCAGTGACAGACATAACAATTCCAACTGCCCGTTTAAAAACCGGAAGTGTTACCAATGTCACAGAGTGGGTCACACTAGAGCAGCGCATATGGCGGGTACGGTGTCTGTGATGGAAGGCTCTGAGCCATACGTGGCAGGCGATGCCGTGGAAGCAAAGGCTAGTGGTGACGGAGCTTCAGAAGTGGTGTACAGCTTGTTTAATTTCACTCAGGCTGATGATAGTAGTTCACAGTTTCACCCGCCCCTACTACTGGACGTGAAGCTTCACGGACGGGAAACTCAAATGGAGGTTGACACTGGAGCTTCAGCTTCTGTTATGGGCGAAGCTTTGTTCCGTGAGCTTTGTGGACAGCACTTCCCAGTTCAACCTTTGGATCGTGTATTTAAAACCTATACAGGAGAAAGAATTAAAGTGAATGGAGTAGCAGACGTGGATATCTCCTTTGAGGATAGTGTCCCTAGAAAATTACCGCTGATCATAGTGAGAGGTCGTGGTAAGGGCTTAATTGGTCGTAATTGGCTAGACAAAGGCTACTTTAATTGGACTAACATGCTGCATGGTGAAACACTGAAAATCACTGACAAAGGAGTAGATATGGATTATAAAGAAGTGTTTAATGAAGAACTTGGTTCGGTTTACTGGCGGAAAGGCTCATCTGTTCGTTGATAAAGAGGCGAGGCCAAAGTTCTTCAAGGCACGTCCCGTGCCGCTCTCACTCCAGCACAAGGTGGACAAGGAGCTCATTCGGCTGGAGAACGAGGGTGTTATAAAGTCTGTTAAATTAGTGAATGGGCAGCCCCTCTGGTCGTAGTGCCTAAGCCATCGGGAGACGTACGGCTTTGTGGGGATTTTAAACTTACAGTGAATAAAGTTGCAGCCTTGGAACAGTACCCTCTTCCCAGAGTAGAAGAATTATTTTCGGCGCTCTCAGGATGCTGCATCTTTAGTAAATTAGACATGAGCCATGCTTACAATCAAATTGAGTTAGACGAAGAATCACAGAAATATGTAGTAGTTAACACACCTAGAGGTCTCAAGATGTATACAAGGCTCGCCTTTGGCATCCATTCAGCTGTTGCAATTTTCCAAAAAATGTTGTCAACTCTACTTGCAGGACTTCCTCATGTGACAGTGTTCTTGGATGACGTGGTTGTGGGGGGCAAGGATGGAAAAGAACACGATGCCCTGCTGGAGGAGGTTCTCCGTCGGATGTGTCAGGCTGGTTTACGTCTGAACAAGAAGAAATGCCAACTTAGACTGTCTCAAGTAACTTATCTAGGCCACAAGATTTGTGAACGGGGCGTAGAACCAACAGAAGAGAAGACTGAAGCTATTATGGAAGCTCCCCCACCGGAAGACAGAAAGTCCCTGAAGGCCTGGCTTGGTCTTCTGAATTACTACAGTAAGTTCCTGAAAAATATTGCTACAGTTTTATCTCCCTTGTACCTCCTTCTACGTGACGGTCAACCTTGGGTGTGGGGTAAGGATCAAGTGGATGCTTTTAAGAAAGCTAAGGAGCTTATACTTTCATCTCCCTGTCTGGCCCATTTTCATGTCAACTGGACACTGTGCTCATATGTGATGCCAGCCCCTACGGTGTTGGATGTTTTCTGTCCCAAATTGACAAGAAAGGTGAGGAGCGTCCCGTTGCATTTTACTCAAGATCTCTCAACGAGACTGAGCGCCGTTATGCCCAGACGGATCGGGAAGGGTTGAGTGTTGTTGTAGGAGTCAAGAAATTTCATTACTACTTGTATGGCCGGCCAATTATAATCAAAACAGATCATAAGCCTTTGCTTGGGCTGTTTGGGGAAGATAAACTTATTCCACCTGTGGCGTCTCCAAGAGTGCTTCGTTGGGCTTTAATGTTATCTGCTTACAAGTACAAACTCATGTATTCTCCTGCCAGGTTACACTGTCATTGTGATGCTCTGAGTCGTTTATCACTTGCACACAGGCCCACTACTGTGCCGATACCGGCTGAAATGCTTCATCTGATGGAATTAATGGATTCGGGACCGATTTCTCAAAGCCAGATTCGGGAGTGGACGAATCGTGATCCTGTGCTGTCATCGGTGTTGCTGTTCGCGCGTGATGGTTGGCCTCGGGACCTCTCCAGCTACCCTTCTGACATTGTTCCTTACAAGAACAGGGAGAGTGAGTTGAGTTTACAAAATGGGTGCATATTCTGGGGCAGCAGAATAGTAATTCCTCCTCAAGGCCAAAATGCTCTGTTGACAGAGTTACATGAAGGACATTTCGGAACTTCAAAGATGAAGAGTAGAAGCAGGGCTTATTTTTGGTGGCCTGGCCTAGATGGTGATGTGGAAAGGGTGACAAAGAGGTGTAGAGTTTGTCAGGAGCAGAGACCTAAGGATCCCCCTAGTGAACTACGTCCTTGGGCTTGGCCACAGCGTCCATGGAGTCGCCTGCATTTAGACTACTGTTGCCCGGTCGAGGGTCAGATGTGGCTTCTTATTGTAGATGCGCACAGTAAGTGGCTGGAGGTGCACAAAACGTCATCATCTTCTGCAAATGTAACAATAGAGAAATGTAGAAAATCTATGGCTTATTTTGGAATACCAGACACTGTAGTTTCTGATAATGCAACTTGCTTCACATGCCCTGAATTCCAGGATTTCTGCAGAGCCAACGGCACCGAACACATCACTTCTCCACCTTGGTCTCCGAAGAGCAATGGTCTAGTGGAGAGAGCAGTACAAACATTCAAGCAAGGACTGAGGAAACAAAAGGGAGGCAGCCTGGATACAAGAGTTTCTAGATTTCTCTTCAATTACAGATCCTGCCCTCACAGCGTGACCGGGTCAGCCCGGCAGAGTTAATGTTTGGACGCCCCATGAAGACTTCCTTGGATCAGCTGAGAAAGGACAACCAGCGTGATAAGGTGGAGCGTTACCAGTGGAGACAGAAGACTCAGTATGATCAGCATGCCTGCGCGAATTCATTCACTACGGGTGATTGGGTGTATGTGTCTGCCCTGCCAAGGACCACAGGAGGAGCGAAATGGATGCCTGGGGTAGTAACTGACCGCGACGGATGCTCGTGCTCTGTGAGACTGGAAGATGGGAGGAAATTTAGAAGACACATCGACCACATCAGAGCAAGACCGACTCAAACTCCCGCACTAGTGAGGGATTGGACACCATCTCGGCCAGACCAGACGCCAGCTCAGGCGGACGAATCTTCAATATCAGAGCCACATCTCCAATCAAGAGTCGGGGAAGCAAGGGAATCTGGGCCCTGTAACACAGATCCAAGAACGCCTCTGATCGTTACTGTACCTGCAGAAGCTGTATCGTCTCCTGCATCAACGGATGAACAATCTAAACAAGCCGAGGGTCATCCTGCGTTATTGCTGCCTGCACAAGACGACCAACCTTCTAGACCACAGTTGCGACGCTCGTCTAGAGTTTCTGTCAAGCCTGACAGATATGGATATAATTAGATAACTATGGATATAATGTAACTAAGGTGGAGGGATGTAGTAACTGCTGGTGATAGATTGTTGGCGCTTCACGTTGCTGGTTTGGGGTTTCACTATTGGCGCCGCGGGGTTAATACACACTGTTAAGATGGACCTATCATGGACTCGGCACCAGTCGGTACCGAGCCACCACTGTATGTACACCAATACAACTGAACCTGGCCTGAGCTTATTCCTACCCTGTCTCTCTGGACTCTACTACGCTGGGATATTACAGGAAGCAGGGCAGAAAGACGCTTTATAGCCAAAGAAAGTGAAGTGGCTGGAATTTCTCACTGAAGATAGGTAGGAGAAACATGATGTGTGTCTCAGAGAGAGAGAGAGAGAGAGAGAGAGAGAGAGAGAGAGAGAGAGAGAGAGAGAGAGAGAGAGAGAGAGAGAGAGAGAGAGAGAGAGAGAGAGAGAGAGAGAGAGAGAGAGAGAGAGAGGTAAAACAAACAAAAAGGGGAGCAGATTCAATTATTTAGGCTAAACCAAGTCAGCTGGTGGAGATAGCAGGACTGGCGAGAAAATAAACAAGGACGTGTAAAGAGACGGAACAGAGGAAGAGGAAGGGAGAAATAAAGGAGGGAGGGAGGAAGTATAGGGCGTGAAAGGTTGGTAATGAATGGATGAGAGAGAGAGAGAGAGAGAGAGAGAGAGAGAGAGAGAGAGAGAGAGAGAGAGAGAGAGAGAGAGAGAGAGAGAGAGAGAGAGAGAGAGAGAGAGAGAGAGAGAGAGAGAGAGAGAGAGAGAGAGAGAGTTGAGGACCTTATAATGCTGTAAAATCACACAAAAGGACTTAAATGATACGGAAAAAGTCTACATTCAAGACAAACAGAAGTTACAACTATCGCTCAACCTGGCATACAGATTAATTATATTTTTTCTGAGGATACAATCGCCGTGGGGATAAAATCAATATATATGGAGGTTACCGTTTATAGAAATGTCTTTGTTTAAGCCTCCAGTATTATTTGAAGTGATACAAGTACTGATTTAACACACGAGTACCTTCGCTGGTGCATATAAGTCAAGTGTGTTTGCCAGCCGAGAACCCAAACAGCCTCGCTCCTGCGGCTGCAAATCGCCCGGGAAAAATGTGTTCACCATCAGCGGCGTAGCAAGAGTTTTGGTGCCTCTGCCAGAGCGTGAATACCGCTCTACCTGCCCGTCTTTCTGTTTGTCTTGCTGTCTTGTGTTAGTTTGCCTTACCTTACCGTCGCCTGGCGGTGTCTTAACGTGCCGCCTCGACCCAACGCGGCGTCCGATGGTGTTTACTGTTTCTGAAAAACATCGAGATTTCCTTTTTACATTTACAGGCCGTAGAATAATTGTATACCATTTTTACAGTGAGGTTATGGAATATCATGAGAAAAAGTTGCTTTATTTCAATGGGCATGTTAAACAAGAGCATTAAATTAATCATAAGTCTATAAGCGTCAACTGCCAACCATAACTTCCCCCTTAGCTATATGGAAGTTTGGATGTATATAGTGTCTTTGATTCTAACTTACTCTAAACTGTACTTATATTTTTCTCCAAACAAAAAATTTATCCTCATAACCTATAGCCGCATTGATATTTGTGCGCTTACTCATATCACCATTCTTCCACTTCAGTCTTAAGAGGCAAAATAACACACATCATGACAGACAACACATATTCTGACTCTCACAACCAACTCGTGTCATCAGGTTGGTACGTGCAGGCAAGATAGTAGTTGTCTCTCTGCCATGCGTCAAGCAGGATTCCATTACTGCCACCCACACAAACACAATTGTATTCACCCCAAGGAAGCTAGAGAGACAGAAGCTAGAGAGACAGAAGCTAGAGTCTCTCTATAGCTTCCTTGATTCACCCTCTGGTAACTGTGTTATTGGTGGCAGCATTTAGCTTTCACGCCTCGCCCTCCTGCACCTGACAGCCGCCACTCGATCACTCCAGACACTATGCTGCATCCACATACACAACATTAAAGGGCGGAGAAATATTATCACTTACCTTAACCCCTTCACCCCCAGATCTTTCCTTTGCTATATAAAATCATCTGTTGTTAGCCATAAAATTGCGAAAACTAACTTAATATACCAAATTAGCTAGTAAACAAGGATATGAAACGGGTCATATCTATAATATATTGCTTGTATGCATTATAATTTTCTAATGGTAGTCAAATTACAGTGGAAATTACGTTCTGGGCCTCATGGGGTAAACGGTTCTTAGTGAACTTTTTTATGCTGGTTGGATTGATAATGAGGCTCACCAGGAATAACAAGATCCTCCGTGTTATCATTGATTATATTCAGGAATTCTGTTTTTCATTCATATAGTTTTGCGTGTGAAGAAAGTTGAAGGACTTGTTGAAACTTTATCACTCACCCACGCGCACACACTCACACGCACACAAATTCACACACGCACAAACACACACACACACACACACACACACATACACACACACACACACACACACACACACACACACACACACACACACACACTCACACACACACACACACTCACACGCACACACACATTCACACGCACACAAACTCACACACGCACACAAACGTACACACACACACACACACACACACACCACACACACACACACACACACACACACACACACACACACACACACACACACACCACACACACACACACACAATATATATATATATATATATATATATATATATATATATATATATATATATATATATATATATATATATATATATATATATACGCACACACACGCACACAGGCCCGTACCGAGAGTCATGATGAAGGTCGAGCGACGAACGACGAACGACAGAGGAAGGGTAGCGTAAAAGGGATATTTTTCGGAACGAAGAGCAGCGACGAAGGTCGACACGAAGACACGGGTACCCCCGTGTCTTCGTGCCGACCTTCGACCGTCGTCGCTGCTCTTCGTTCCGAAAAATATCCCTTTTACGCTACCCTTCCTCTGTCGTTCGTCGTTCGTCGCTCAACCTTCATCATGACTCTCGGTACGGGCCGCACATACCTCACTCTGCCTTCTCATTTATCGACGAATTAATGGCATCTTGATTCTTTATGAAGGGAATTACTCTTCCTCTCTTAACGCACCGTGTAGTCATGTAACCATTGTAGCCACGCTGTATTTTATGATCGATTATATGATTCACCTCTGCTTATCACTGTCACTCTTGTAGCTGTTGCCAGATAAGGGATATTATTATAAGACTGAGAAGGATGAGAAGATGGAAACATCCCTTGCCAAACCGGGGCAAATACCGCAAGATCCGCAAGATCTATCCAGCTGCAAGAACCTACAACTCGCAGTGACTGATGAAACATGAGTCAATGAAAAATTGGAAATAAACACTTTTTCCCGCACAGTTTCGGACAGAGTAGTTAAGCTTTGCATATTCGGAAGATAAATAAAAACCCCAAACCAGACAGAAAACTAAAATATATTTTCTACAATGAACCCATAAGCGTAGGAAAACTTCATAACTCATAAGATGGAAACTGTGACAAGCAAAACAGAACACAAGAAGAAGAAGAAAAAGAAGCGTCCTGGTGGTGGCCTGCATACTCCCTCCCATCATTTGTGACCCACACCGGGTGACCACCACGGTGGCCTGCAGACCCCCTCTGATCAGTTGTGACCCACACCTGGTGACCCCCGCGGTCGATTGGACACACCCTAACATCAGTTGTGACCCACACCTGGGGACCCCCGTGGTGGCGTGCAGACCCCATCCCATCAATTGTGACCCACACTTGTTGACCCCTACCGTGATCTGCAGACCCTCTATTAGTTGTGACCCACACCTGGTGACCCCCGCAGTGGCCTGCAGACCCCATCCCATCAGTTGTGACCCACACCTGTTGACCCCCACCGTGATCTGCAGACCAAAGAGCGAACTTCTTTGATGAACGAGACCTGGACACTTGTTGTTTGGTCATGGTGACGTGTGTCATCTGATTTTCTGGAGGTAATCTCAAACTCCTGTATGTATCGGTCCCCTTCTGGTTCTGCTACCATCCATCGCAACAATGCAGAACGGTTGTCAGTGAGACCGACAGCACCACCATCTCCTGTGATGCAGGCATTCATTTGCTCATGGGCCTGGTTAATAGCCATGGAGGAAAACACCTTCTTAGTCTTCTGGACAGTGAAGTTGCCTGCCTTGAACGCTTGATCTATGCTTGCTTAGGTGTGTCCTTGGGAGTTCAGCCATGTCTCTCAGGTGAACTGGAATCCATCTGGAATAATGAGTATTATCCATTGCATGAAACCATTCGGCTAGTTCTGTTAGGACATGGAGAAAGATGCATCTCGCAATGACCGCACAAATACCAGCATGAGCAGTTCTAGCTCAAGAACAGTAGACCAGTAATGAAACTGGGATGTTTTCTGCTTTCTGGCTGCATCAAGCTTCAAACGCTAGAGGAACTTCATCTGTTTGTGTTTGATAATAGTTGTCATAAGCCCGGTGCTGCAGAACATTCAGAGCTGCTGCTGTGATTTGATGGGCTCTCCTGGTGCAAGATACTACCCCATTGTCTTTCCTACCCTATGCTGTCTCTTCACCCCAACAAGCGGCCACTAATGCTAAGTCCCAAGACTTGCGGAAGAGAAATACATGGATCTGCAGGATGTGTTACAGCGGCATGCAGTCCCTGTTATAAAGAAGTCATGATACGGTCCACTGCATTTACACGACCCTCCTCCTCCACCTCCACATCCCCTATCCTATCCAGCCCGTTCACCAACAGACTGACTAAACCTTCACACACACCCCTGACCAACCCATTCCTACCCTCTTCCTCTTTCCTCTTCTTTCTGATCTCTTCTTTTGTTCTTATGTAATCCTATCTCCTCCAACCTCCTCCTCCTCCTCCTCCTCCTCCTCCTCCTCCTCCTCCTCCTCCTCCTCCTCCTCCTCCTCCTCCTCCTCCTCTTCCTCCTCCTCCTCCTCCTCTTCCTCCTTGTGAAGGTTTGATTAGGTCTAAAAAGCGCAAGTATGAAGAAAAAATTGCTTAGGAATCTAAATCGAACCCGAAAAGGTTATGTCAATACGTTCGAAGTAAGAAAAACGTCAAAATATGTATTGGGTCACTGAAAAATAAGAATAACATCTTAATAAACGATAATAAGAGTATGGCGTCCGTCCTCAATGATTACCTTAATGCGAATTTTATTAAAGAAGACGAAGCTCCATTCCCAGAACCAGTTAACATGATTGCGGGATCTAAAAGTGATATATTGGTAATAGATAAGGTAGACGAAATATCAAAGTATTTGCAGAAACTTGACCCATCAAAATCCGTGGGGGTGGACGAAATCTCGCCTAAATTACTTCGTGAATGTTACAGTCAACTTTCGTTTTCCGTTAAAGATCATTTTCAATAAATCGTTAATGGACAAAAATGTTTCACGTATGTGGAAGTTAGCAAATGTTACACCGATATTCAAGAAAGGGAGTAAGAGCCTCGCAAATAGCTATCGCCCATTTAGTCTAACATCTGTGATTGTTAAAGTATTTGAAGAAATATTGCGGGATAGAATAGTGCCTTATGTTGATGAAAATAACTGAATATTAAACTCCCAGCATAGTTTTCGAAATAAGAGATCCCTGCTTAACAAACCTACTCGATTTTTTCATTGTCATTTATTCAAACTGGAACGCTAAAATTCCCTCGGATATAATATACCTTGATTTTCTGAAAGCCTTCGATACAGTTCCCCATAAACGGCTAATGACCAAGTTAAGGGCATAGTTGAGGAGAGCAGTTATGTTCATGGATTGGCGATTGGCTTTGAAATCGTAATCAACGGGTAGTAATCAATGGCGAGGCATCAGATTGGTTAGATGTTACTAGTGGGGTGCCTCAGGGCTCGGTCTTGGGTCCAACTCTTTTCCTGATATAAAGCGTTGTCTACAATTATCGACAGTCCACAGTTATTGATACTTTTTCAGAAAAATTACTCTCTGCGAACCCCCTTTAAGCTTTAGGAGCTCTTTGGTCATTTGCTTACAACATGTACTCACCCGGAACGTTTCTAGACCTATCATGCAACTCTACTGTTAACCAACTGTGTAGACGATCTTGAAATGTTTTATGTTCCTACTGCACAAATCACCGAATCGTGCTTCTTAACAGGTAAGTTAACCCACATATCCATGGATGTGTTTGTTTATTTCAAATCAGAGTGAAATATCTACTGTTTTTAGCTGATATTCTACTACTAGCTACAAAAATAGGTCTCATACATGACATGGCTGCAGTTTGTTTTTCTGTGATGACCTATATGTGTACTCTCCTGGGTGTCGATAATTGTGTACATAAATATGAACATGCCATACTATTGCCATAGTTATCGACAGTATTAACTTTAAAGGCTTATTTTGAATAAAGTAAAGCATATTTGAAATGATTTCATCAATGTATAGTTACAATAGACCTTCTGTGATACCACTTGTAAATATTGACCTTGTACTTGTTCCCGTTTTTACATATAGCTGTTCAAATAAACCCTGTCATTACACACTCGTCCGTATCAGATCACATCTGTATACAAACATGTGTATAATGTTTCACTATGGCTACAGTACTTTGTCGGCTTACTTCATTATGTAAATGCTTGGACATGCAATTACCTTGCTTTCAGTTGCGTTTTTGTTTACACTTTGTAGGATTTTGCTTGTAATGAAAAATATATTTTGTTAGACTGTCGATAACTGTAGAACCCTGTCGATAAGGATTGTGTAAGGATTTCCCTTTCTTTAAATTGTCATACCACGTGACATACACATGACTCTGCCTCGTGATGTCTCGTTTTCTACTCTGCATACAAGCCATGTGTAAACGATGTGTGTGTGTTGATACTACTGAAAACACTTAAACCTCCCCAGTGTAAACATTTGTTTAAAACTGTCGCTAATTGTAGACTCTATATCAATGATCTGAACTGCGGACTTGTATCTAAAATATCCAAATTTGCTGATGACACCAAATTAGGCGGTAAAGCATATACTTAAGAAAACTGCGAACTCATACAACGTGATTTAGACAAACTATCAGATTGGAGCGATAAATGGCTACTAAGATTTTATTCTGATAAATGTAAAGTAATGCATATAGGTAACGATAATCTCAAATATAACTATCAGATGCAAAACAAGTCGTAAACTGAAGTACAGCTGGAAAAATATTTAAGCGTCATCATTAGTAATGATCTTAAAACTAGTACGCATTGCTTAGCTGCTAGTAAAAAGGCGAATATGATTTTGGGCTTCATTAAACGTAACTTTGAACATAAAACTCCTAAAGTAATGACACGACTATACACGTCTTTGGTTAGGCCGCACCTGGAATATGCTGTTCAATTATGGTCGCCTTGTTTCGTAAAAGATTAAGCAAAATTAGAATCAGTTCAAAGAAGAGCAACCAAACTGATTCCAACTGTGCGAAATTCATCTTATCAAGAAAGGCTGCGAAAACCTAATATGTTAGCCTTAACGAATCGTAGAATTCGCGGGGACTTTATAAAGACTTTTAAGATCCTTATAGGATTTGATATAATTTAATCAATAGAACCTATTTGAGCTTTATCCTCAAGTGACAACAAGAAACAACGGTTTAAAACTAAATGGTCAGCGTTTCATCACAGATCTCCGAAAAAATAATTTTAATGTTAGAGTTGTTAATCGATGGAACAAATTCCCAGCTAATGTTGTCGAAGCCAGCACAATAACTTCATTTAAAAACAAACTGGACGCGTACTGTAAAGTATATGTGTTCTAAATTGTTCCGCGAGTTATATTATAAAGTCCCCAGGAACGATTAGTGTTAGTGGTAGCATCAGTTAGCATACTTCATATCCTCTCATTCTTTACTACGAAACTTCCATGATATTTTTGGATTATAGTATTTTTTTTCAACTGTTTTCTTACATTTAGTTTGATAATCAGTAGTATGTAGCTCAGTAGATACCCTCGTTTTAGACCAATAGGTCTCCTGGTATCTGTCCTTCCTATGTATTCCTATATGTATCCTCCTTCACTTCCTCTTCCTCTTCCTTCTCCTCCTCCTCCTCCTCTTCCTCCTCCTCGTAATCATCATCCTTCTTTTTCTTCTTGTTACTCTCTTCTTTTTCTTCTCTCCTTCATCTTCTTCGTTTTTTTCCTCCTCCTCCCAAACTCACATGCTAATAATACGATTACCGCAACCACTTAATTTTCCCCCTCCTCCTTCCCAAGGGAAAAAAAGTGTATACTCTTAAGGTCTATAAAGTAACAACCAACGTGGTATATCGGAGTTTTGATATTACTCGTAAGAAAAATAGATTATGTAATTACTAAATAACATAGTTTTGTCGATAAAATTATAGTTATTACAAAAATGAGAAGGTAATCGGTGGAGAAATCTTAAAAGGAGAGAATTATATACTTGACATGACACTACTTAACTAGGGAAGAAGGATTTGGTTGATGTATGTAGTAAACCTTGTGTGTCGCTTATATAACAATTCATGAGTCAGGATGTTAAAGACTTAGCAGCGTACGTGCAGGAAAGGAGGCGAGGGTGTGGAATCTATCAAGAGCTATTGTCTATTACTATTGGAGATCGGCCACCAAATCCATGGGGCATAGACCACTGTATACCTGGACTGCGCACGAGACAGTGTTTTGAATTGCGGGGCTGCATAGGGGCCTGCGGGGCGCCCTACAAAGAGATATAGTGGTCTATGGACTATCATATAGACTGGTTTATCAGTATATATGATATACTGTAATCTTCGTAAATGTTTGTTCTATAATATTATCAAATAAAAAACAGTAAAACACGCTAAAGAAATGCCATTACGAGACTATGAAGAAATATGCATGAACTTAATATTCACTTAACTCTTCGCCATTTAAAACTTTGCGAGTCAACTTTTATCATGAAGGGTATCGATAGAAGCGCAATTTTATTAGCTTTTCATTGCTATATTTCGTTATCTGATAAATGAATTAGAACCATGCATAAATTAGCGTTAACTAAATAAATAAAATCATCAATCGGGTAATTTTCACGATTGATGATGTTATTTATTTACTTATATATTTCGTTTTCTGATAAATGAATTAGTACCATGTATAAATTAGCGTTGACTAAATAAATAACCTCATCAATCGGGAAAATTACCCGATTGTTGATTTTATTTATTTAGTTAACGCTAATTTATGCATGGTTCTAATTAATTTATCAGATAACAAAACATAGCAATGGAAAGCTAATAAAATTGCGCTTCTATTGATACCCTTCATGATAAAAGTTGACTCGCAAAGTTTTAAATGGCGAAGAGTTGAAGTGAATATTAAGTTCATGCATATTTCTTCAGAGTCTCGTAATGGCATTTCTTTACCGTGTTTTACTGTTTTTTATTTGATGATATTATAGAACAAACTTTTACAAAGATTACAGTATATCATATATACTGATAAACCAGTCTATATGATCCGTATATATATATATATATATATATATGAATCCGAGCGGCCCTCCGATTACAGGCCCTTGTGCGACAGGCCGATATTCCGTGCGCAGTCCAGGTATACAGTGGTCTATGCATGGGGAGATGACCTGTTCTCCTCCAAATTCACGGTAAAGAAGCGCTGGAAAAGAGAGAGAGAGAGAGAGAGAGAGAGAGAGAGAGAGAGAGAGAGGAGAGAGAGAGAGAGAGAGAGAGTGTGTGTGTTAAAAGTAGTTTTAGGGGAAGAAATGTGGAAGACAGAGGGACATCATGGAACGAGTCATTAGAAAAATTAGAAAAGGATTTGGAACGCTAATCGCCATCGCCCATCACGAGAATTAAAGAAGAAGAAAAAAACTTAACTAACCCGGCAGCAAGATATCAGCGTAGCTATCTCGCCCGAGTCAGTGATACCATCTCCGCCACCCTCTCCTCCCCACTCCTCTTATATTGCACATTGTTCGCTCCCCTCCACACTTCTCCTCGACTCCTGCGGTAAGGGCCATGTCGTGAGGGACCCGAAGAAGAGGAAAAAAGCAGATCCTTAGTTTATTCTATTTAGTTATCTTTTTTATATACAGTTCGTTCGATATTACGCGTAACAATGGTCTGCCCAAACATGAACATAATTTATGGTACCTTTCATCCACTGGTGTGAATGTTTATCAATGGACAGAATATAGCTATGAGAGAAAAAACTGCAATAATGGATATCAGTAAACTCCTGTTTTAAAGAATAATGTACAAGCTTAAACTATTAAGTGAATTGTAATAACTTTTGAGCTGTACTTGAAGGATGCTAAAACTACCTACACATATTAAAAGGAACATAGATTAACAAGAAAAGATGCCACAAAGAACATCACATTCCTGGATTTATACTTTTCTTTGATTTAATTAAGACAATAATCTTTCAAAAGTTCATGCAATATCCCCATTTTATTCCTTATTTTTCATCGTCTTTCATGCATACCCTTCGTTAGCTTCAGTCATTTATTCATATATTCAGCATCATGGCTTCATCCCCCCCCCTTTCTTTTTTTCCTAACCTGTTTCTCATTGTCCTTTCTCCTTTCTCTCAATATATGCGTCTCTTTTCTGTCTGGCACATGCTTTTTTCTTTAGATAGCCTGCCTGTCACTGTGTATGCATTGATGTTAGATCACAAAGAATAAAAAACACATCACGCTTATATGTGTACTTGAATGTCATGTGTCTTCTATGATCCTATTCATCTCGTTCAATTCCTCAACGTTCTTCTCGTTCCTATCATCACCTTGTCTGTTGCCGGAGTATAGGGACGCGCATTAGAAAGTACGCATGATAGTATGAAACTAACAACATCACAGCTTCAAATTAAACTGCCAATAGGTCTTCCATGTCCCACAGATAGGTAACGCGCCATGGAATCGACAATCTTATCTTTATCCCGTGAGCGTTAATCAGCCAGTATCATTCTCATCTTTACAAGCAACAGCAGGAAATAAATTACGTACAGCGAAGATTTTCTTCTTGGGGTGTATCAAGTGACTGGCAGGAAGGTCTTTCAGTCCGGCTGGGTATTGGTGCGCCGACGGGGGCTTAAGATGTGACTGCGATAAGATGCTGAAGGAGTGTAACTTACAGGTTGGTTCAGGTGGTCCCTTGTGGTGGGAGAATCGAGTCGATTGGGGGACAAGTACGTAGTGACGGAGAGGATGAGGGTGAATAAGTGGTGAGGGTGCGGCGAGGCGGTTACCTTAGAGATATTAGTAGTGAGTGAGAGATAGAATGAGAGATATATGAAAAAACTGATTTTGAGTTCTAAGTGGAGATGGAAAGATAAATGAGTGATTGTACTAGAGAAGGTGAAGAGTAGTTAGTGAAGTAAAATGAATTTGAAGAGAGAGAGAGAGAGAGAGAAGAGAGAGAGAGAGAGAGAGAGAGAGAGAGAGAAGAGAGAGAGAGAGAGAGAGAGAGAGAGAGAGAGAGAGAGAGAGAGAGAGAGAGAGAGAGAGAGAGAGAGAGAGAGAGAGAGAGAGAGAGAGAGAGAGAGAGAGAGAAAAAAAAAATAATAACATTGTCTTGACGTAAATGGGTTGATCAGGAGAGGCAGGAGGAGGAGATAATGAGAGGTGGACGTGTGAAGAAATGAATACAAAGAAGCAAGTTATATATATATATATATATATATATATATATATATATATATATATATATATATATATATATATATATATATATATATATATATATATATATATATATACGGCAGAATGTACTTAGTTGGTTAGATCTAAGAAAGATACCCCAAAATCAGTTCCTAGCAAAAAAAAATGAATTTTTTTTACAGGATATATTATGTTCATTCTACTTTTATCTCACGCATAAAGCTTAGCAAAATTATTTCAATTTCAAAATCAATAATTTTTTAAGGTAAACTAAATGATTCCACATGTTTTTGATTATACGTATCAGTTAATTACAACTTCTCTTTTTCAGGTAAGCCATTCGATTCCTGTTCGTTCAACTACAATATGCAGATCCACAGCTTTATCTGGTAAGTTGATAAAACATTTACATGTGAATTCATTAGTTCCGATTTTATTAAAGTTTTACTATATCGTCATTTTTTATTAATATGAGCTAGTAGCATTATTCTACTTTTTCTAGTGAGCCATTATTTGACTAAACTAAACAAACCAGTTCCGCAAGTGATCTCTATGGAACCACGCCTATTCATGAACCAAAGTAGCGGTGACCTTAGAACATAAGAACATAAGAAAATAAGGAAGCTACAAGAGGCCGCGAGGCCTACACGTGGTAGTTCCTGTCACCTAACACTACCTACATCCACCTTTCATCCCCATCCATGAACCTATCCAGCTCCCCTTTAAAGCTCCCTAATGACTCCGCACTAACTACCTGTCTACTGAGACCATTCCACTCATTCACCACCCTATTTGTGAACCAGTTTTTCCCTATTTCCTTTCTAAATCTACGCTTTTCCAGCTTGAATCCGTTACTTCTTGTTCTACCCTGGTTAAAAGCCGTAAGAACTTTTCCTACCTCTCCTTTATTAAATCCCTTTATCCACTTAAAAACTTCTATCAGATCGCCCCTTACTCTGCGTCTCTCGAGTGAGTGGCGCCTCGCTCTTGTGGCGCCTCGCTCCATGCAGGTGGCGTCAGTGAAACTTTTATTGTAAAACCTGCGCACTTCTTGTTGTCGTGTCAGCAGTCGTGTTTTATAATACAAATGAGGGATTAATGACTGGGGTGCCCCATCACGCGCTGCCTGCATGTCGCCGTAAACACTGGCCCATTACTAAAGGTTTGACTTAGACTTACTTGGGTATCATTTTTGTCTCCGAAGAATCTTTCTTCAATAGATGATAAATAGCTGATGTGTGTGTTTCTTTCTTAATACATAGGTAAAGGAAATGAAAAGAGATGTCATGTTCGTCACAGTGATTTCTTCCTCGCCTTTTTCTTTCCAGAGATAGTGTTCCGACATTATCATTTATCTCATTTATCTCATTTATCTCTTTGTAGTGTCCTTAAGTCACACATTTGCTGAACAACATCATGTATGAACAACAACTACATGAACACATCTGCTGGGACAAAGACGAGCGACCTATGAAATGAGCAGAGATAAAAAAAAGACTGCAAGTGTTTTCTCTCCGTAGTGATAATTAATACGGATAAAAAAAATGAACTTACACACCTGTCATTACTTTATTTATTTTATGTGACTGGATGTGTGACAAATGGAAAAGACTTAACGGTGAGACAGGTGGTGAAGGTGGCAAGATGGTAAGGGAGAAAAATGATGATGGGAGGAAGGTGAAGCGAGAGGACACACACACACACGCACGCACGCACGCACGGACGCACGCACGCAAGCACGCATACACACACACACACACACACACACACACACACACACACACACACACACACAGACACACAGACACACATACACACACACGTGTCACACGTCCGTGTGACACAGTTGGTTAGGGCGCCCGGCACCATTCTGTGGTCCGGCGTTCGATCCCCGACCCCGCTCATTCACGGGGATTTTTCCACTGTGAAATTCGGGCGGTACTGTCGCCCTTGAGCAAGGGGATGGGGGTGTGTGGTGTGTGAGGTCCCAGCATTGCCCAAAGATCAGTAATAATGAGCTCCAAGCTCGCACTGAGAGGGTGAAAACTGGCGATCGCGAGCCTGCTCGCGTGGACAAGACCATGGGTGAAAGAGTGAATGACACACACACGACAGACTGTGCCTTAACATTACATAATATCAGTGTCAGTTTATATTGTTATATTTGATGGCAATAAAATGTACTTACTTATTTACTTAAAAATTACTTACTTACTTACACACACACACACACACACTCACACGCACGCACGCACGCACGCACGCACGCTCGCACACACGCACGCACGCACGCACGCACGCACGCACGCACGCACGCACGCACGCACGCACGCACGCACGCACGCACGCACGCACGCACGCACGCACGCACGCACGCACGCACGCACACACGATAAAGAAAGGACGATGCCAGTGGAAGGTGTGTGAGAAGGTTACTAAAGGAAGGAATGAGGGAAAAAAATAGAGGAACATCACCAGTAGTGAAAAATAATCATGCAATTAGCAAAACAGGTAATAATGACAAAAATTTGTTGGAAAGGAGCATATTTTAATTTTTTAGCTATTCATGTCCATAAAATTCTTCTTCACAGACTTATATTACCACAGACTTTCACAGACTCTGAATATAAACTGCGGGAGAAAGGTCATTATGATAAGTAGAACATAGATAATAATGACCAAAAGTAGGTGAAAAGAGGCAGACAAATATTTACTTTTTAACTATTTATGATCCCCAAATAATTCGTCTTTACACACTTTCGCTACAACCATCACCACGACCAAGTTCCTGACAGGTAGAATAAAAGGAAAATGTACTTCAAGAGAAAGTAACGTTAACCATATATAGAAAAAGCTATAGAGATGGATGAACATTAGCTGTGCTAGCTCCTATACCGTCACGTACACTATATAAATATATCATCCGTAACAAGCCTTTTATTACCTGACACAACTTGCTACGCTTGATGGTTCCTAAAGACAATGCACTTTCATGTATCTGCAATAATTTAGAGCCAATTACCTCCACTGCATTAACTACTGTTTTAACCCAAGTCTCCTCTGGAACATCACTATTGATAGATTTATAAAAGAAGAATAGTGTCCATCTACAGTAGCTGCAATATAATGGTTTGAAAGGAAACTTAAGATAAAGGTGCAGAGAAAAGGATAGAAACCGAATTAGTAGTGAGAAAAAAAAAAAATAATAGTTAAATTGATAGTTTAAAAATGAAAGATTTGTGCAAGACTCTATCAAAAGCTTTTGATGTGTCAAGGGCAACAGCAAAAGTTTCACCGAAACCTCTAAAGGAGGACGACCAAGATTAAGTTAGGAAAGCTAGAAGATCGCCAGTAGATCGCCCTTTATGGAAACCGTACTGACGATCAGATATAAGATTGTGAGCAGATAGATGCTTAGGAATCTTCTTATTAAGTATAGATTCAAAAACTTTACAAAGGCAGGAAGTCAAAGCTATAGGACGGGAGTTTAAAGGATTAGAACGCTCACCCTTCTTAGGAACAGGTTGGATGTGAGCAAACTTCCAGCAAGAAGGAAAGGTGGAAGTAGATAGACAAAGACGGAAAAGTTTGACCAGGCAGGGTGCAAGCACAGAAGCACAGTTTTTGAGAACAATAGGAGGGACTCCGTCAGGACCGAGCCTTCTGAGGATCTAGGCCAGAAAGGGCAAAGAAAACATCATTACGAAGGATCTTAATAACAGGCATAATATAGTCAGAGGGTGGAGGAGAAGGAGGATAAGATAAGATACTTTGATCCTATCTAGACACTTTGCAAGTACCAACTACAAGGTTATTGACTATACAAAGCGCCACCACGCCAGGACGAACTTGGTGGACTCGAACCGCTGACCGAATGCGCAGGGACGCTACATACGCAAGACAACAGCTCTACCAATCGAGCCAGTAGGAGAAGGAGGAACAAGCCAAGCCCTTCATCAACCAGAGTGGAATTTTCAGCAAAGGTTTGAGCAAAGAGTTCAGCTTTAGAAATAGATGAGACAGCTGTGGAGCCATCTGGGTGAAGCATAGGAGGGAAAGATGAAGAAGAAAAATTGTTAGAGATGTTAGAGATTGGTATTAACTAGATGCCAGAAGTCAAGAGAGGAATTTGATTCAGAAAGATTTAGACATTTTCTATGAATGAAGGAGTTTTTGGTAAGTTGAAGTATAGATTTGGCATGATTGCGGGCAGAAATATAGAGGGCATGAGTTTCAGGAGATGGATGGTTACGGTACCGTCTGTGAGCCGCCTCTCTATCTCGCACAGCATGAGAACAAGCAGAGTTAAACCAAGGATGACGGGCTTTAGGATTAGAGAAAGTGTGTGGAATGTACGCCTCCATGCCAGAGACTATGATCTCAGTTATTCGCTCTGCACAAAGATATTCACTCACTCTCTTCCTTTGAGTTGCGACTGATTTTGTGTGTCTTGGATCCCGATAAACTTTTGATTTTATCCCGCGGCGACATTCCACGGTGTTCGGCAGTTCCTTTGTCAATGATAATGATGTGCATACACAATTTGATAATGATGATGATAACAAATAACAATGATGATAATAGTAATAATGTTACTACTGAAGACTCTATTTTACATGAATAGATAATGATTACCGGCAGAAAAAGCGAAAAACTAGCTTCCCGAATAATAATATAGATCGAACTATATTCCAACTTTCTTATCTTCCAAGCAAGCCATAGCACTACCTACATTACCACGAATCTGTACCTCCCTCATGAACTCCCAGTAAACTCTCATTACTGCGGCTGTTATCTACGCTAATCCTCATGTCTGGTAGAGGTACTACTATACAAGAAGCAATCATGGCTTCTTACATTGTTACACAATAATAAGCATATGATGCTACCTAGATTTATAGCCTGAGTACAAGCGTTTAGGTCATACAGCACACTTAGGGCTATATTCAATAATTTTTTGCGATCCGTTGCATCGCCTTGCAACATACAAGAATCACCGCGTACACTCGACGGGTTACGTTGCCCATGCACCAGTCATTCACCCCGCTCTGCCCTTATTCCATCATATTTCTTCCCAGACCAAAACAGGTGAGTTTTCAACATAACCGAGAGTAACATACATACACTATGAATGCACACATGTCATACTTAAGGTCAAATTAAGTGCAGGAGGCCTTATATGGTTGTGATAAGTGGTGAAGAGGCTGGTGGTGGTGGTCAGCCCGCCAGTCTAGTGGCAGGACGTTCAAATGTACTCACAAGCACCACAAGCCCATTTTTTCTACATCAACTCCTCAGACAAGTTGCGAACACTAACAAAGCTATTATTTCAATGGCAGAATTGATAAATTAGGCTGGTAAATGGAATTATATCTTTGTAAAACAGTCAAAATACTGATGCCGCCTTTGACTCGCTTGTGTTGGTACGTCTGCACAGCTCTCAACTGGCCGGGCAGTTGAAAACAATTATTACTATCCCACCCGTCAGGTTACGACTGTCGGAAATATCCACCAGCCGGGACTTGACGAGCATTCTTGCATATAGCCCTTACTGTTACAGCCGCGACAACCACCCAATCCTGCCTTCCTATGAACCACACCTGCCTCCCCATGATCCACACCTGCCTCCCTAATAAGACCCTATGAACCACATCTGCCTCCCTATGAACCACACCTGCCTCCCCAGGAACAATTGCCTCCTCATAGACCACACTTGCTTCCCCATGAACCACACTTGCCTCCCCATGAACCACACCTGCCTCCCTATGAAACAAACCCTCCCCATGAACCACACCTGCCTCCCCATGCATTTTTGTCTTCAGTGCCATAATATATAACATCAGCAAACGGAAGATACAAAGGTTCGATCGAAAGGAAGGTGTTGATAGGAGTAGGAGGAGGAGGAATAGGAAGAACAGAGGGATGAGAATGTAGAGTTGAAGGATTAGGAGTAGGAGCAGTAGAAAAGATACCACCACCACCACCACCACCATTACATTAGCAACAACAGTATCACGAATACAGGAAATCTCTCTCTCTCTCTCTCTCTCTCTCTCTCTCTCTCTCTCTCTCTCTCTCTCTCTCTCTCTCTCTCTCTCTCTCTCTCTCTACCCGCCAGGGTGGCGCGGTTGGTAGAGTCACGGATTCGCGTGCAGAGTCCCTACATTCGGTCAGCGGTTCGAGTCCACCAAGTTCGTCCTGGCGTGGTGGCGCTTTGCATAGTCAATAACCTTGTAGTTGGTACTTGCAAAGTGTCTAGATAGGATCAAAGTATCTTCTCTCTCTCTCTCTCTCTCTCTCTCTCTCTCTCTCTCTCTCTCTCTCTCTCTCTCTCCTCTCTCTCTCTCTCTCTCTCTCTCTCTCTCTCTCTCTCTCTCTCTCTCTCTCTCTCTCTCTCTCTCTCTCTCTCTCTCTCCTTCTCGTTATGTATGTGTGTGTGTGTGTGTGTGTGTGTGTGTGTGTGTGTGTGTGTGCGCGCGTGCGCGTGTGTGTGGGGGGGAGGGTAACTCAGGTCGTAAAGCATACATGATCGGCAGAAATGTTCGGTGACAGGCTGGAAAAAAATGACGTCACCTTCATAGGCTATAAAACAAAAAACAAAAAACGGATATGGCTGAGTTCATATCTTTTTCTTCAACTTTCTTTTTGCATAAAATTATTGGAATATTTATTTCAATCATCCTGGACCTTCGAGGCAAAAAATAATAGCAAATCAGGAAGTGTGTAAGTGGCGTGTTTGTGCCTTAGAGTTCTGTGTTGCCAGTGCAGCTGTAAATGTTAAGCTTAAATGATTTGTACCTTTTTACATTATTATGAACCAAATGGAAGCAATGATGCTCCTCTGTCAAAGCTGGATCGCACCTCTTACTTTGCCATACATAGCATTAAGTATGTGAGAGAGAGAGAGAGAGAGAGAGAGAGAGAGAGAGAGAGAGAGAGAGAGAGAGAGAGAGAGAGAGAGAGAGAGAGAGAGAGAGAGAGAGAGAGAGACTTAGACAAAATCTGAATATGTAAAACTACCACGTCTTACTTTTTTATTTTGAGCCACTATCAGTTTTTAGTCTATTTTTCCGTCAGAAATTATCAAGCGCAGACACTAATTAACAAATCATATACATTTTTATACAATAATACTTTTAATATAATATAAATT
This sequence comes from Chionoecetes opilio, assembly GCA_016584305.1. Taxonomy (NCBI): domain Eukaryota; kingdom Metazoa; phylum Arthropoda; class Malacostraca; order Decapoda; family Majidae; genus Chionoecetes; species Chionoecetes opilio. The sequence continues at coordinate 287,277 of JACEEZ010017658.1, forward strand.
TATACTTTTATATAAAACTGCACAATACACAAATGCCAAATATTCTAGCATATTTGCACTGTAGTTATCTTAGTTCCTCAGTGACAGACGTTTAAGGAATGCAGGCGAACTACGTCTTACCTCCTGCTGCTCAGAAATGAAGAGAGACGGGAAGTCCAGCTGTTATGGGATATTGAGCTACTCCTTCCTAAGAATCATGTGGCGGAAACTTGGCTAGTGGGAATTTACCAGTTTGGTGATAAATGTTGGAGCGAAACAGTAATACGGATAATGAATAACAAGAGAGTAACAGACAGAGGGTGGGAGGGTAGAGGAATAAAGAGGATGGAAGGAAGGAGATGTGAGATGAAAAAGCGGATAGGAGGCGATAGGGTGAGCTATAGACTTGGTTAGGAGACAGATTGGTGAGAGAAATGGAGAGGGAGCATTGAAATAGAGAGAGAGAGAGAGAGAGAGAGAGAGAGAGAGAGAGAGAGAGAGAGAGAGAGAGAGAGAGAGAGGGGGAGAGAGAGAGAGAGAGAGAGAGAGAGAGAGAGAGAGAGAGAGAGAGAGAGAGAGAGAGAGAGAGAGAGAGAGAGAGAGAGAGAGAGGATGCAGGGTGTGGTTGACCTCGCATCGACCCCTCAGAATCATAGCTTGGTGCGTGACTCACCTGTGACCTCCGTGACTGACCCCCGGAGCGTGCTTGCCCGCCGCTAATAAGTGACGAGGGTGAGGAAGCCTCGTCAGGCGAGGCCGCGGCTGGTAGACAAGGGTAACATCATGTTCAGTCGTTTGTAGCTTGATACCTTAACTTTGACCTATTCTGGATAACTATTAACCTTTCTGCATGGGGAAAAGAAATGTATGTAGAGTTTCAAACAACCTTTTCTGAACATATTTATTAGAGTTACTGAAATAGAGGCGGTATTTGTTTATAGGTACTGTAGTTAAAAAAAAATTGTCAGATAAAGGATGTATGTACTATTAATATATATTTTGCATTCACAGATAATAATATGTAAAAAGTGATGTATGACTTGACGTTACCATAGTGTAAGATACGACTGAAAAGACACAAGTCCTGAGATAACGAATCCATCGGAAGAGGGAATATTGCTGAATACTTGTCATGTTAGTTAGTTTTTTTTCAGGTCAATGGAAAAGAATAGAGAAGTAATCTTTGTTTTGTCATAGATAAGAGACCGTCAGGGTGGCCCAGTAGATTGACACCTGGTATCATTATTTGTATTCTTAACCTCATCAGCGTTGTCCATTCGCTGACTTAGATCCAAATGAAAAATGTGTTGAATTCGATACTGGAAAAAACGAGATTTGCGTTAAGGGTCGAGAGAGAATACTAGGATGGAGAAAATGAGAGGCAGGGGGTAAAAGCGAGACCTGGCCTGGGCGATGGAAGTGCTGGCAAACACAAGGAGTGAGCGTGGTGACAGCAGCACCTTTCCTCTTCAGGCAGACAATATGATTTGCATATTTGACTCCTTCGTAAACGTGGGTCAAGGACTCCTGTCTTTCTGTCTGTTAATGTTGTTCAGAACTCGTATTCCTTCAATCCTTTTCACACATTGCAGCTCATGCCTCATATTCTCCCATTAGCTCTGCGTGCTAGATGTGTTAGGTGGTTGGCTGAGAGTGTGTTTTGTATGCGTTTGTTTTTGTCTGTCTGTTTGTGTGTATGTCTGTCTTGGGTCGTATGCTTAGCTCGTCAGTCAATTTACCTGTCTAATTGCACCTCTGTTTGACTGTTTGTTTTCTCTGCTGCTTTATTCGTTCTATCTCTATCTACGAATATCTCTAACAATTAATTTGTCTCTCTGTTCGTCTGTTTGTTTCTCACGTTATTTTCCATATCTCTCTCTCTACACACACACGCACGCACACACACACACACACACACACACACACACACACACACACACACACACACACGCACGCACGCACGCACGCACGCACACAGTAAAATACCTTTCGTTGTAACCTCATTTTCTTGCTTTATTCTTGTGTATTGAGTTTCATATACTCTTCATTTTTTACCCTTTGAATCGCTTAATATTCTATTTTGGAGCGAACCTTCGTTGAGAAGTTGCTGAGTGGACACTTTGTGAGATGAGGAGAAATGCTACTACTGAGCAGTCTCATCCCATGGAGATTACAGCTTACGTAAAGGTATAGATGTGCGTTGATAGTTTTACAGGTTACAAGATAATGTACACTTCAGTATATGAGCAAAACGAAGAGTGAAGGGCATGAAATCGAGGGATACTGTGGTGTTTTGTTGTGTGAACAGCGAAGGAAGTCTGATATAAGGAAGACAATAGTAATAATTTTTGACACTTGATAGTAATTCTTGATAGCGGCACAGTCTTTGAGTAGAAATAAAAATAACGTTTCATGGGATAAAGTTTTCCATAGCCCCGCCACTTGTTATAGAAGAGAAGCAGAAATAATGCATTGTGTGCTGTTTATTTCGAAAATAATGGTATTATAAAGTAAAAGAAAACCAATCTCAATATTATAACACTGGTAATATTAAATTGATATATCAGAAATTTAGTGATTGTATGTAATTAATGAACCATTCGATATTTTGCTTCTTCTCGTTTTGCAAAAATTGATAATAAGTGGGAATACTGTTTTTATAATATTTTTAGGCTTCTTTGGCTTGAAATGGTTTGCTGCATCTGACACCTGTGGAGGATATGAGATATATAACACACGGATTTAAATCATAATTTAATCTCTATAGTTTAACAGGAGAAATATAACCCATATGTTTACATTGAGAGTTGTACAGTAGATGACCTCTAGCTGTGATGTGCAAGATACAGCGCCGAGGGGCGTGAGCCTGAGCTGTGGTGGACGGGGAGGGTCACGCGAGGCTGCCCGAGCTGACGCTGGGGTCCTGGGAACACCTCTCGCGTAACAATATTTTGCCTCCTCACGGACTCCCCCTCCCTCTGTATGCATCCTCTGCCTAGGTCAGTCCAGTTAAGCTTACCTAGATGTGAATTGGAATTGATTCAAACATGATTTTAAATTTCACTTTGTGTTTCTTTTGTGATTATTAGTCAGAGCTTTTGCGGTTTCATGTCTTTATCGTATGGCACATACGGAATGACTAGATATATGTACGATGTGACACAGTTGCTCCGCAGGCCGGTGCTACCTTCCACGGAACAAGGCTGTACCGAGAGGCATTTTAGCCTCCAAAGTCGATTAATTCACCGTCAAATTTTGCTATACAAAACAGGGGGATAAATTAGATGAAGTATTATATTATCACCTTGTTCAGATTTGTCTCAGTGTTTGTTCTGTTCAAACTAAGATTCTTGGATTTTTTAAGGGTTCAGGCGTCTTGAGAGTCATGATGGTCAGGCGTGGGGCATCAGGACTCTGCTATGGGGGTCATGAAGACGTTGTTGGTCGCAAGGAAGGACGTGGCAGCATGTAACGGGCCGTTGAGGGTGCCAAGGAGGGGCGTGGCAGCATGTAACGGGCCGTGGAGGGTGCCAAGGAGGGGTGTAGCAGCAGGTGACGGGCCGTGGAGGGTGCCAAGGAGGGGCGTGGCAGCAGATGACGGGCCGTGGAGGGTGCCAAGGAGGGGCGTGGCAGCAGATGACGGGTCGTGGAGGGTGCCAAGGAGTGGCGTGGCAGCAGATGACGGGCCGTGGAGGGTGCCAAGGAGGGGTGTGGTTGCAGGTGACGGGCCGTGGAGGGTGCCAAGGAGGGGCGTGGCAGCATGTAACGGGCCGTGGAGGGTGCCAAGGAGGGGCGTGGCAGCAGGTGACGGGCCGTGGAGGGTGCCAAGGAGGGGCATAGCAGCAAGTGACGGGCCGTGGATGGCGGCGACGGCGCGGACACAACGTAAGAAATTATGTATACTGGCACCGCGTCACTCGGGAAGGCGTGATCTGGTCATGATATTTTGAATTTCATATTTACAGTAAACGATGAACGTGGAAACATTGCGTTGATTTCTTAACCTAATTTGCATTCCCTGTTGACTTTCTGTCTTCGGCACGATCTACATGTTATAGGCTCATAAATCCATTTATGTTAAACAATATATTACTATATTTCATCACAGTTCGCTGCCTCTGAGCACGGCACTGCAGAAGTGAGTGAGGCGAGGCTGGTGTCACTTGACATTATCGTTGGTTCCTGTCAGCGGCCACACGCCCTGCATGGTGGGTGCGGCCTCGGATACCACCATCAGGACACCACCGGCGTGTGCTGGACTTCACTCCACCCTCGACTTGCGTCGCTCCCAAGGAGGAGAGCGACGGCTTCTGTTTCAGACATTGGCGACAAGTATGAAAAATCTTCGAGGTTATCCTGGAAAACTCCCGTGTCCGAGGAGCTGCACAATAATGATACGAAGTCAGAATCTTGCTGTGTGTCTGCGGCCGTGTGTTGGATCTTATCTGGACAACTAACTTTCTGATTGGGTTGGTATTCTTCGTGGTGGAATTTTGACTTTGATTCTTGAGAGCCACCAGAGTCCTCACCCAGGATGCTGGAGAGCACCCAGGAGCAGGTGTCCTCGGGAGCGTTGCCGTCCAGAATATCCTGCAGGGATCTGATGTAGGTGGAGGCAAGCTTCAGCGTGGTGATCTTGGTCATGTCAGCAGCGGTGCGGCGGCTACACACCCACGAAGGCAGCACGCCCCGCAGGCTCTCGAAAGCTGTGTTGATCTCCTTCATGCGGTACCTCTCCCTGGCATTGGCCGTTTTTCGGCGGTAGCGGGACAGCGGCGGCGGCCTCGACTTGTGCCGCAGCGTGTCCTGGAGGCTCCACTCACAGTCAGAGTCCGAGCGGTGCCGCGCCTGGAGGGACCGAGGTCGCAGCTGATACTTGCCACTGCAGGTTACTGATGTATTTTTGCTCGAAGAATCATTCCGAGTCATCCTATCCGTGTTGTTGTTGGTGTCCACAGAGCCACTCTGTCCCTCCACCTCCGTCTCGGGCTTCGTCATGCTCGCAGCGTCACTAACTGTTGTCACCGGGTGTCAAACAGAAGTCAGTAACAGTTGACATGTGTCCACACTACTAAAAGTTCTTTATCTTAAGCAATAAGATGCAATTTTCAGAATCTCTAACACCTGTGACAGGCCAGTTTGTACGACTTGTTTGAGTGTTTCTCGTAAGGGAGGTAATCACAAACATGCCAGCCGGCAAGTGTGTCTGCCTCACCAGGCCAGCCACTGAGGAGCTGCGGGAGCACCTGAGCACCTGTCGCAGGTGTTGCCTTTACGGTGGACCCCGGTGAACTGACTGCTCTCTCCTGAGTCCCGAGTCTCCACAGACTCCACTCCAGACTCCCTCTCTCCTTCCCTTGCCTCCTGCGCTCTCTCTCTCTCTCTCTCTCTCTCTCTTCTCTCTCTCTCTCTCTCTCTTCTCTCTCTCCTCTCTCTTCTCTCTCTCTCTCTCTCTCTCTCTCTCCTCTTCTCTCTCTCTCTCCTCTCCTCTCTCTCTCTCTCTCCTCTCTCTCTCTCTCTCTCTCTCTCTCTCTCTCTCTCTCTCTCTCTCTCTCTCTCTCTCTCCCTCTCTCTCTCTCTCCTCTCTCTCTCTCTCTCCTCTCTCTCTCTCTTCTCTCTCTCTCTCTCTCTCTCTCTCTCTCTCTCTCTCTCTCTCTCTCTCTCTCTCTCTCTCTCTCTCTCCTCTCTCTCTCCTCTCTCCTCTCTCTCTCTCTCTCCCTCTCTCCTTGCCTCTCTCTTCCTCTCTCTCTCTCTCTCTCTCTCTCTCTCTCTTCTCTCTCTCTCTCTCTCCTCTTCCTCTCTCTCTCTCTCTCTCTCTCTCTCTCTCTCTCCCCCCCCCTGCCGCCCCAGTACAACTCATCCTCCCCAAACTCCATAAGGTGTACCATTTGTCACTTTTCCTGCATTTTTTCTTGATTATAAGAAAATTCTACACACGATCGTGTTATTCAAAGGTTCATGTGTTGATTTCAGATGACAATATCCGCCCAGACTTCTCCCGTCAGGAACAAATGGCTCGTACATTCACATATTTGACCTGAAACTGAGAGGTCATCGCATCCTTGACTCTCCGCGGCAGAAAGGCACCGCCAAAGAAATTTCCCCACTTGGTTTTATTTTTATTTTACGAACGTTATTTACGTCTCGCTCTCTATTTTTTGGGTGGATGAGTAAAGTAGCGGTAGGAGAGCGGATATGTTAAAGGCCAGGACGAATAAGAGGATCGGCTATCTCCTCATGGGAACGATGGTTTTATTTTGTCGCTGGCGTCTTTGCCTTATGTCTGCACAGAGTCTATTTCTAAGCAACGCTAATTCATGATTTCAACAAGGCAAACGGGGAAATTTAGAACCCGTGTCATGACACCCGTGGCAAAGACATTCATGCATCTCGAATCAAATCGATAAATCTGCTGCGATCTTGTAGTGCCTCTATTTAGACCAGACCGTAACTGTACCTTTTGCTCTTTAATTAGACTCACTTGCTGGCCCAGAACACTCATTAAGCTCCGCAACTCGTGATGTATTAAGAGTAGAGTAGTGTAGTTCTTGTTTGCGTCGTCCTCCTTCAAGTTAAGGCTCATTTGGAGGCACACGAGCACTCCCCTGCGGGGGCCTTCACCATCCTCATATATAGTCCAATGTGAAAACCAGTGTGCTATTATAACCTGTCGTTGTAATCAAGAAATACATATCATAAAAATGACCCCCGACCACTCACGCCTTTTGCAGCAGCCTCGCCTTAACGAAGATGGGGTTTAGGCGTGTTAAGGTTTTCGTCTATCTCTTGGTGCTCTATATACACAATGGTTCTAAGTTACGTCGAAACATTTGGGATTAGTTTATAAATGGATATAGATGGGTTCTTCGTGATTGTGCATGTGTGTGTGTGTGTATGTATGTATGTGTGTGTGTGTGTGTGTGTGTGTGTGTGTGTGTGTGTGTATGTGTATGTGTGTGTGTGTGTGTGTGTGTGTGTGTGAAAGGAGGTGTTGCAGTTATTTTGTGACGATAGATATACATACACACCAGCCTCATTGTCTGTACTGTTTCTTTCTATGTATATATAGTACAAACAGTGAACTTTCTCCAGTCAGCCGTGTAGTCAATATTTCTATTGTTAAACGAAATTTATGGTTGTGTTGCCTACAAGTCTAAAAAAACGGCTGGTCATATCCATCGAACTTTTTGAACTTATTTTTCACCGCGTAGGGAGTGGAAGGCTCTCGTCTAGCCTCTCCAGTCCGGTGTTTTCTCCTTTCATCGCCGTGTTCAGGCTCACAGATGACAGCCGATGCTTCCGCCACACGGGATATATTGTGCAGCGTGGGACACAGAAGGAAACTGATGCACGATGTATACACAGAGAACGGGTGATTACAATTACAAACAACTACTCATCTCACAGGGAGAGGTGGATTGAAAATTTGCTAACACGCGCGATGGGATAAACTGCAGTTAATTCTTGACATTTAGTAAATTTGTATGCGTCTACGACGCACTTTTGAGTACATGAAAGTTTTGTGATGCATCTGAGTCTCAGCTGTCTCCTCCTTTCCCCTCACACACACACACACACATGCACGCACGCACGCACGCACGCACGCACGCACGCACGTATGTTGGCTGACTGACTAGCTGGCACAAGATTTTTTCTTTTCCTTTTATTTTATTCGTCGTCTGGCGGCCGATAGCTACTTGCTCCTCCTACAAGTAACCTACTCCGCCCTATAGGTGACGCCCCGCCCCATTTGGTAGCTCCTGGTGTGCCCTTTTGAGCTTGTGCTAAGATTGATTTCTCCTTCAGGATATGATACTTATAATCTATACGGTTCAATTCCTCTATACTAATTCCTCTAATACGCTTTCTTTCCTCTAGTTCTCTTCGCCTGCGTTATTGCCGCCCTTACATATTTATCCTATTCTTCATCCCCTTCTTCGCTCCCTACCACTCCAGACACGCCCTTTTGCCACACCTGAAAAAACTCATGTCCTGAAACTCATGCCCTTTATATGTCTGCCCGTAATCATGCCAAATCTTTACTTCAACTTACCAAAAACTCTTTCATTCATAGAAAATGCCTAAATCTTTCTGAATCAAATTCCTCTCGTGACTTCTGGCATCTAGCTAATAACATCTCTAACAATTTTTCTTCTTCATCTTTCCCTCCTATGCTTCACCCAGATGGCTCCACAGCTGTCTCATCTACATCTAAAGCTGAACTCTTCGCTCAAACATTTGCTAAAAATTCCACTCTGGCTGATGAAGGGCTTGTTCCTCCTTCTCCTCCACCCTCTGACTATATTATGCCTGTTATTAAGATCCTTTGGAATGATGTTTTCTTTGCCCTCTCTGGCCTAGATCCTCGGAAGGCTTACGATCCTGACGGAGTCCCTCCTATTGTTCTCAAAACCTGTGCTTCTGTGCTTGCACCTTGCCTGGTCAAACTTTTCCGTCTTTGTCTATCTACTTCCACCTTTCCTTCTTGCTGGAAGTTTGCTCACATCCAACCTGTTCCTAAGAAGGGTGACCGTTCTAATCCTTCAAACTACCGTCCTATAGCTTTGACTTCCTGCCTTTCTAAAGTTTTTGAATATATACTTAATAAGAAGATTCTTAAGCATCTATCAGCTCACAATCTTCTATCTGATCGTCAGTATGGTTTCCGTAAAGGGCGATCTACTGGCGATCTTCTAGCTTTCCTAACTGAATCTTGGTCATCCTCCTTTAGGGGTTTCGGTGAAACTTTTGCTGTTGCCCTTGACATATCAAAAGCTTTTGATAGAGTCTGGCACAAATCTTTAATTTTCAAACTACCCTCATTCGGTTTCTATCCTTCTCTCTGTACCTTAATTTTAAGTTTCCTTTCAAACCGTTCTATTGCAGCTACTGTAGACGGACATTGTTCTTCTCCTAAATCTATCAATAGTGGTTTTCCCCAGGGTTCTGTCCTATCACCCACTCTCTTTCTATTATTTATTAATGATCTTCTAAGTCTAACTCAAAGCCCTATCCACTCCTACGCTGATGATTCTACCCTGCATTTTTCAACGTCGTTTATTAGACGTCCAACTCAACAGGAACTAAGTGATTCATGGAGAGATGCCACCGAGCGCCTAACTTCTGATCTTTCTATAATTTCTGATTGGGGCAAAGCAAACCTTGTTTTGTTCAATGCCTCAAAAACCCAATTTCTTCACCTATCTACTCGACAAAACCTACCAGATAACTATCCCCTCTTCTTCAATGACACTCAACTGTCTCCTTCTTCTACAATGAACATTCTAGGACTATCCTTTACTAAAAATCTGAACTGGAAATCTCACATCTCATCTCTTGCTAAAACAGCTTTTAAGAAGTTAGGTGTCCTGTGGCGTCTGCGTCCTTTTTTTTCTCCCTCCCATTTGCTTACTCTCTACAGGGGCCTTATCCGCCCATGTATGGAGTATGTTTCACATGTTTGGGGAGGATCCACTCATACAGCTCTCCTAAACAGGGTTGAGTCAAAAGCTTTTCGTCTCATCAACTCCTCTCCTCTGACTGGCTGTCTTCAATCTTTAAATCACCGCCGCAATGTTGCTTCTCTTGCTCTCTTCTACCGTTATTTTCATGCGCACTGCTCTTCTGAACTTACTAACTGCATGCCTCCCCCACTCCCGCGGCCTCGCTGCAAAAGACTTTCTACTCATTCTCATCCCTATTCTGTCCATCTTCCTAATGCAAGAGTTAATCAGTATCTTTACTCTTTCATCCCTTTCACTGGTAAACTCTGGAACTCTCTTCCTGTTTCTATTTTTTCACTTTCATATGGCTTAAATCTTTTCAAAAGAAGAGTAACAAGACACCTCCCGAACTAAATTGGCCTACCCCTCTGTTTTTATTTTATTCTCTTACTGTCTTCTTTATAGGGACTGGAAACTAAGCGGGCTTTGTGTTACCCATTTTTGTTGTGCCCTTGGCCAGTTCTTTGTGATGTAAAAAAAAAAAGAAAAAAAAAAAACCCTGCGTTTGTCGTGCGTCAGGTGGGCGCCGTCGCCACGCAGTGGTCGGGAGAAAGCTGGTGCTGCTCCTGCCTATGTGTGTAACCGATGGCTGGTGTGAGGCCTCCCTAGACCTCTCCAGCACCGACTTCTTTACAGGTCTAGAGACTTGCTTTTTTTTTTTTTTTTTCTGATCTACTGACATGTTGATTTATAAAGAAGTTTATGACAACACATTGAATACTGAACTAGCTTACACTATTGGTATTGGCTATTTGTATATGAAGGTTAGTAGTTATAGAGCAAATGATTAGTTAGAATAGAGCATGAATGTGCTAGGCTACTATATTTTATAATGCAGGTCAGAAAACACAGATCCGTCCTCTCGTCTCATTTATATAATGCTGCGATAGGTAACTAATAACTGGAAGTGTCGGTGGTGATATAACACTGACTATTGTCTTCCTCCTTCTCCTCCTCCTCCTCCTCCTCCTCCTCCTCTCCTCCTCCTCCTCCTCCTCCTCCTCCTCCTCCTTCTCCTCCTTCTCCTTCTCCTCCTTCTCCTCCTCCTCCTCCTCTCCCTTCCTAAGTCATACAACGTGATCTAGACAAAATATCGGATTGGAGCGACAAATGGCTATTGACATTTAATTCCGATGAATGAAAGTAATGCCTATAGGTAACGACAACCTCAAATATAAATATCAGATGCAAAATAAGTCGTTAACTGAAGTACGGCAGGAAAATTATTTAGGTGTCATCATTATTAATTATCTTAAGACTAGTACGCATTGCCTGGCTGCCAGTAAAAAGGCGAATATGATATTGGGCTTCATTAAATGCAACTTTGAACATAAAACTCCGAAAGTAATGACACGATTATACACGTCTTTGGTTAGGCCGCACTTAGAATATGCCGTTCAATTATAATCGCTTTGTTTCATAGAACATGAAGTAAAATTAGAATCAGCTTAAAGAAAAGCGACCAAACTGATTCCATCTCTGCAAAATTCATCTTACGAAGAGAGGCAGCGTAAGCTTAATCAATCGTAACCTTAAAGAATCATGGGATCCATGGGGACTTGATATGAACTTTTATGATCCTTAATGGATTTAATATGATTAATCAAGAGAACCTATTCAAGATTACTCCTCAAGTTACAACAATAAACCACGATTTAAAACTAAATGGTCAGCGTTTTATCACAGATCTCCGAAAGAATCATTTCAATCTCAAAGATGTCAATCGGTGGAACAAATTACCAGCAAAAATTGCCAGGACAATAACTACACTTAAAATAAGACAAGACGCGTACTGTAAAGTAAATGCGTATTGATGTTGCTCTGCGATTTAAATTATTAACATAATAATCCCCGGATTGATTAGTGTTATGGTAGTTCTAATTAGCATACTTCATTTATCTCATTCTTCACTCTGAAACTTCCATGTTCCTATCTTCTTTAGGGGCATGGTATCTTGTTCTTACTGTTCTCTTACATGTAGTTTGATAGTAGTATGTAGTTGAGCAGATACCCTCGTTATAGACCAATAGGTCTCCTGGTATCTGATCTCATATATTCCTCCTCCTCCTCCTCCTCCTCCTCCTCCTCCTCCTCCTCCTCCTCCTCCTCCTCCTCCTCCTCCTCCTCCTCCTCCTCCTCGCAGTCTTCAGTGCGATCCTGTTTTCTCTTTTTTTCTCTTTTCTCCTCCTTTTTTCACCTCGCTACTCGCTAATTTAATTGTTCACGCTAAGACAGTTTATCTTGCGTCCATTTCTTTGTATTCCTATTCGTCCAGCAACACTTTTATGCAGATTGGGGAATGTGGAAGCACGTCAATAATCTTATCTCTCCACCTGTTTCCCAAAGGTGTCTCATTATAGTCTTTATAAGGTCGAAATAAGTTTTTTTTCTTATCTAGGGTTGAAACTTTCATATTTAGTGTAGGTCTCGAAAGTGGTTCAGTTATTTTTTTCTTTAACATAGAAGACATTGTTTTGCACGAAATGTTGTCGATGAACTTGAGAGATGAACGTTCGTCCCCAAGATATGTGGGTTCCCTTAGGGTCCTGCCATGTCGAATGATGACGCTGTCGAGTCGGTCTTGTCCGATAGGTTGTCTTATTGAGAGGAGGAAGAATAAAAGAAGGAGAAGGAGGTGGAGAATTAGTTAAGACGAGTTAGGTAAGAACAGGTGACGTCAGAATGGTAAAGGGTCTAGACTGGTCTGACAGCTTGTGAAGACCCCTTATTGACCCCTCGTCCTTTTCTGCTTGACCCTCAACACCCTAACCTATCCATTGCCATCAGTAAACCCTTAACGTGTCTGGTAATTTATGGGACTATTTTATAATCTTGCATGACAGGAAGACATCAAATAAAAAAAGTTGTATAATATTATCTGATATATAAACTGATGTCCTGCTGAAGTTTAAGGTGCTATAAATTTTTATATAATAAAGAATATCCATACTCGTCACATGTTATAAAATCATCATCCTGCCCATCGCACGACATGTTTTACGTGTTTAGAAAAGTGTAGAGGATATTATTATCTTTTCAGCCTGTAAAAATCAAAAAGTTTTCTTTTTATTGTACATGATAAGCATTGGGTGCTGTCTTTTATCATATTATTTTGGGTTTTCTTGTGCATATCGTTAGTTTGTGTATCATTTTGTCTCGCTATCTTGCTGTGCATTGTTGATCGTTATTTTTTTCTTTTTTTTCTTGTACCACCTGTACTATACTAGAACCACTACTACTACTAACATTACTCTACTACAGCTACTACTACTACTCTCTCGTACATCACAGTCACACTGCCAGCCAATCACAGTTGCCTTCACTTTAATCTGTAAGCAATTATGTGGCAGGAGTCTTGAATTAGGGCATCTACTAGAGCAGGTTTGGCGAGAGGCAACGCAGATAAAATATTAATGCCATGACCTTTTCAATTTAATTCAGAGTTTCCTATCGTGTACCACTGCTGCTGCTGCTGCTGCCTGCCGCCTGCCTGTCGGAATGATAGCAGACAGGCAGGTGAGGGCGTACAGGTGCGTCCAAGGTGCCTTAATTAGACTTGAGTGTCATGTAGGACCACTTCTCTTGAATTCGCTCGTTACTGTATTGCTAGTGACTCACAATCTTAACGTACCAGTACATGTGTATTTTTTCCGCGGGACATTAATCTCTGGGAGATATAGTGGACCAAGAAGACCGAACTGTTACCTTAGTATGGCCCCCAGGGGGATGAGGGGAAGGGAAGGGGGGAAAGGGGAAAGGGAGGGGGTAGGAGGGACGTGGATGCGGTAGGGGGTTGGAAGGAGATAATCCCACCCTCAGGATTAGACATTCCGGCCGGCAGCACCATTATGTGTGGCGTGGAAGAAGAATGACTTATACACACACACACACACACACACACACACACACACACACACACACACACACACACACACACACACACACACACACACACACACACAAACACACATATACACACACACACATACACACACACATGATCTCATTGAAAGTCACGCCAAGTCCCTATACTATCTGCCGCACGATGCTCATTTTCTTCCCCCCAAGTACCCTCATCCTTACCTTTGCAGAAGGAATTAAACTCGTGGGCGGGAATCAACTGATCGTGAAGGCGAGGAACGTATGCAAAGAAGGAAGTGAGGGAGGGACAACGTTGAGGAGGTGAAGAAGATATGTAGGATGGAATAGGATTACCAAGTGTTATTATGTACGTAGTATATATCTATGTGATTATGATATGGATAAAGGAGCGTAGCTCATCAAAAAATCCTGAAGCAATGATACAAGAACATAAGAACATAAGAAAATAAGGAAGCTACAAGAGGCCACGAGACCTACACGAGGTAGTTCCTGTTACTTAATACTACCTACATCCTACATCCACCTTTCATCCCCATCCATGAATGCATCTAGCCTCCTTTTATAGCTCCCTATTGACTCCGCACTAACTACCTGACGACTGAGTCTATTCCAATCATTTACCACCGTATTTGGGAACCAATTTTTTTCCACAATTTCTTCTTTAAATCTACGTTTTTCCAGTTTGAATCCGTTACTTTTTGTTCTACCCTGATTACTAGTCGTAAGCGACATCACAATTGATAGATAATGTCAAGCAATAACGTACATGAAAAAAAAATGTGAAGGACATTGTCATCTGTTATATTTGAAAAGAAAAGATTATCATAGAAATAAAAGATAACAGCAGAGAAAGAAAAAAATATATCGTAGTTACTATTTGCTTGCATTTTCCATACCCGGTTAAAGTCTTTTCATCTTTTTCTTCCATCTATCTTTCATGCGCATAAATCGTCCTTACTTTAATCTATCCTCTATTTCTTCTATCCTACAAGTGCTAGTTTATTTCCAAATAGTCGCCTTTATTCTATCCTTCTCTATAGTCGCAACACCACCTGTTCCCATTTCCTTTTTGGTGACTCGCCGCCAAACCACCCTAAGGTATGGCTTGTTTCGCCTCTATAAAATTAAGCAGGCATGTAATTCCGTCCCTCTTCCACCGAGCGCTAGCTAACGACCGCCGCGGAGCCGCACTCTTAACATAATCATCCGCTCCAAGCCACTCATAAGGATATTATTTCACTCTCTCATTATTTTAGATAACAGATCCTAGCCTCCACTTATCTCCTTCACTCCGCCACCTTAACGCATTCCATCTCGCTCGGGGTCTCAATCATAGCCTTTCATCACCACCAGGCTTACTCGGCTCACCACCATCTCACCACCACTGACAAATCTTCCTATGTACCTCTGCCTTTAACAAGTAACGTGATGAACATAGTTCCTGGGCCTTGTTACGTAGTGGGGACCTGTCCTTGGGCAGGGTGTGTGGCTGCCGGGGACCCCATCTGCATCTCAATGAAAGCATTTTGAAAGCTCAATGAATTAGCATTATCGATCTCAATATTATCATTACTATATAATGATATATATATAATTAATATTTATTTATCATTATTATCTTTAGTATTAGTATTTGTATTGTTATCATTATCATCATCATTAGTAAGAGTAGTAAGAAGTTGTAGCAGTAAGAGAGAGAGAGAGAGAGAGAGAGAGAGAGAGAGAGAGAGAGAGAGGAGAGAGAGAGAGAGAGAGAGAGAGAGAGAGAGAGAGAGAGAGAAGAGAGAGAGAGGAGAGAGAGAGGAGAGAGAGAGAGAGAGAGAGAGAGAGAGAGAGAGAGAGAGATGAACGGGGGGAGGAAAACAAAAGCAGGGGGAAGAAGAGAAGGAGAAAGTTGAGAAGGCAAAAAAGATAGCAAGGGAATCAAAGATAGGTTATAAAACTAAGAGGAGAAATGAGCAGTACCTCTTCAGCATATCCCAAGTCAGGACCGAGTCACATCCTCTCATAAGTGTAATGCTTGTCATATGTAAGCAACATGCCTCAGGGGAAGTATTAAGCCCGTCGTGGAAGGATAGCTTTATGAGGAAGAGTTACATAAGAACATAAGAAAATAAGGATTCTACAAGAAGCCGCGAGACCTACACGAGGTAGTTCCTGTTACGCTGGACACTTAAATTAAATTTCACCGAATGTACGTTGAATTATTCGTTTGTAATTCCAAGCGTTGAAGATTTACTGAGGGTTTTCACGTCAGTCACAGAAGAGATGAGGTTTGTAGTTATTTAATAAAAAGGAAATTAAAGTACTTCATAAACATTGTTGTCATTCAAAAACCTTTTTTAGGTAATGTAAGAAAAAAATGTTGATAATTATAAAGAGAAAGTCAACTACCACTATGTTGAATGTGACAACGAATTTAAGGATAAATACTGTAATTAGGTGTTATCAGTAATATGTATTTTGTATTTTACTGTCTAATGCATCTTATTATTTCTTCTCTTCTTACCTTATATTTCCTATTGTATTTTTTTTCACCTTTAACTCTATTCATTATTCTCTATTCATTCTAAATTACGTTGTTTCATCCGCACCATTTTTCTTCTCATATACCTTTGCACTTTATATTTTTGTCTAATAGTCTCTGTCTTCACTGCAGCTCTTCTCGACCTTATACATTTTGCATCCTTCGATTTCCTCCCTTTTTCATGCCTTCCCAATCTTTCCTTCTCTATACCTTTACACCTCATTATCTTGTCTGCCTTACACTGTCCTAGTCTTCTTGCTTTGTTTTTTAATCCACTAACAATACGAAACGAAGCTAAGGTTTTGGAAGGAAAAAAAAATATATATATATATATATATATATATATATATATATATATATATATATATATCTATATATAATATCTCTCTCTCTCTCTCTCTCTCTCTCTCTCTCTCTCTCTCTCTCTCTCTCTCTCTATATATATATATATATATATATATATATATATATATTATATATATATATATATATATATATATATATATATATATATATATATATATATCATTTCATCCATTATATATATATATTGCATTCTGCATTAGTGAAGAAAAAAAAGCACCAAGACTAAATACTTTAAAAGGTGCTAAATTAGTTAATCAAATTAGCAAAATTAGGATATAGTATATATATATATATATATATATATATATATATATATATATATATATATATATATATATATATATATATATATATATATATATATTATATATATATATATATATATACTATATCCTAATTTTGCTAATTTGATTAATTAATTTAGCACCTTTTAAAGTATTTAGTCTTGGTGCTTTTTTTTCTTCACTAATGCAGAATGAGGATTGGCAAAAATGAGAGACGCACAAACACGTTTCGTTAATAAACGTTTTCATATTTCGTATCATGAATAAATTTTTTTTTAAACAATAATCTATCCGACTGAATTAAGAGTCTTTCGGGATGTTAAATTGTCTCCATGTTCCTTACTTTACAAGTACTAATAATAGCTCGTCCCGAGGGTTAGATCTTGAGACTTTCTTCTTTACTTATATCAATGTTTATAGCTGTCCGCTGAGTAGCTCTGATGATACCACGGACAGTGTACAACAATGTGGTGTCTGTAGAGAAGTTTTCTTATAATGTAACTATACAGTTAAGCGACAATAATTGATTTAATCATTTTTATGCGTAGGTAATGTTTTCTCTGCACGGATATTTTTAATGTCGTGAGGAGTGGATGAGTTAAGTGACGTAAGAGCGTGTTTATATGTATGAGTGTTGTGTGTTGCTTCTTACCTTTGTTATCAGGCGTCCGTTGTAACACTTAACAGGTCGCATGAAATTCTTTACACCTTTATTATTATGTCTGTGCTACGCGTCTGTTCTACTTTGTTATTTTCATATCTCCTTTGACTCTCTCTTTTCTAATCTGACTTTACGTTTCATTTCAAGATACAATTACTTGTAATGCATCATATATTTTTAAAGATTATTGATGTGTTTTCAATCTTAGTGTTTTCGCATATTTTACACGACATAATTAAATCATTTTTCTTATACGTTTATCCTGTGCTAGTATTCACCATTGAATGTTGAGAGTTCACCTTTATGTATTGGGCTATTCCTTTCAAGTATTCAGGCGTCAGTACCCATGAACATAGAGGTCTGTTAATTAAGTTTAATGTTTTAGGATAGGCTACAACCCTGGAGCAGAAATTCATGACTTGTGACCAGCAAATGTTCCGTGAGTAACTTACAAAATATGCTTGTATTTCACCCTCCTGTGTGATCGGTTACCTTCAAATCTCCATTGGCGCTAAATGAAACTACTCTTTTTACACCCCTTTAAACACTGTCTTTTCCCCGTATCAGATGTATCCTCCATGACAGGTTGGCCATGCATTGCCTTTGCATCACTCCAATCACCATTTTTAACACTGCCTAGTACCAAGTTATCCAGCCCTATATAGGTGACCAGGCGTGGACAAAGATACGCTCGCGGTTAGTTACAGCTTCTAAGTACCTCGTTGACCTCCTCTAACTACCTACACAAAAGTTGAGAGGCAATTTAAAGGCTGCAACCTTAAAGAGAACGCGAGAAGCCTGCAGGGTGTTCATGTAACAAGTCTGCCGATGACGACTCTGACCCCGGTGCTCCTTGGTTTTGCTTCAAAGAGATGCGCGTCATAATGAGGCTCACTGAGATACGGAAGGCTCATCTGGTCGCACCTGGGGGTTTATGGAACTGTCGCCGATGGGAATTCTCGCCGAAACAACAAACTAGAACTCTCGTCAACGTGGAAATTTTAACCTAACCTGGACAATGGCACCTAATCTAACCTCACTGATCAAGCTAACGATAGTAATTCATCCCTGAATGCAGAAACACGGGTAACACTTGATTAAATGTATATATTGGGTCCTGTAATATCAAGAATTGGAACACTCGACGACGGCGGCGAGAGTTCCGATCGGCGACAGTTCCAGGTACCCACCTGGGAGGACTAAGGATCATGGTGGATGAATCCCTTAGAGCAGGTGGAGTCTGGAGGGGTCACGGAGAGGCTGACTGGCTGTGGGTGATGGATGGTGATTGCTGTGTGATTGTGACTGGGGCTCCCGTCTGCTGGTGTCTCGTTGGCTCCCGGAGAGTTGGAGGAGGGAGATTAAGGCTTGTATGTAGAGTGACGAAGGCAGGGGTCCTAACCTGATACTCGACCATGTAGGCCTTCTACAGACACCTCGCCCTTCGCCCTCACTCATAACACGCCGGGAACGCACGAAGTTCAAACTGTTCCGACGCGCGAGCAGCAACATTTAACCTATACAACAACCTCAATAAAAACAATAAACAACAGTCATTCCTAAAATTCCAAATAGCAACATACCCAAAATGCAATAGTCAATAAAAGCACTGAAAGCCGGCGACAAAGCTAATCCCACGCCTGCTACGGGACTGGACTGGGTTGATAGACTGATTTAGGCTAATTAGCCAGGAAAGCAGACCAAGCATGCCGGATTCGTCAGAAAACACAGCATTGTCCTGACCGCCAAGATGCTGTGTCACAAGCAATAACCATGAATAATTATGTCCTAACCAGTCTCTTCATAGTAGCTCATACATAGCAATAGATTACTTCGTAAAAGACTGTACATTTCCTGTTAAAAGGTGATTGAGTTATGCGGCTGGCAGCGGTGTTGACGTCTGAGATATGGTGAGTCACAGGCCTATCCTTTTCAAATCCCGAAATATGAGAATAGTTTTCGGAGAAATATATCTTTTATGCTAACTGCATTATTTATATATTGCAATTTTCCTTCATCTTATGCAGTATTTCATACATATACAGCGCAAACAAAAACAAGAAATGAAACTCATGTGCCACGAAGACATGAGGTTACCCATGTCCTCGTCCTCGCCTTTCGCACCTCAATTCCGCTTCGTTATTGCCCGCTATTCTGGCTCCCTGGGTACCTACAAACACTTCCGAGAAGACCTTGTAGACGCGCTTCTTCGCTCTGCATAGAAGCTTAAAAAGCATAGGATGAGGTAGAGGAGACCTTACTGCTAGAAAAAAGGGGGAAAAAGAAGACACCGCAAATATATGGAAAAATATGGAAGAATAGCAGAAAAGTATAAAAGAGCTGAGGGTAAGAGGTGAGGTTAGAATGATAGAGAGGGAGGAGGAGGTGATTGATGGGTGTTGTTTGAGGGAAGAGGGCGGGCAGTGGTTACCTAGGTAGGAGTGTAGGATTAGTAACACCACCTCGCATCGGATGGATGGCTGATAGTGGCGCCCGGTGAATGACAATATGTTACCTCCTGATTTGTAGTGATGATGCAGGGATGATAATATACAGTACACAATTCTTGAAGTGTGGGTATATTAATTTTGTACAAGTATGTTATAACGGACGCCAGGGAATGAAGCGTCCACCCTCAGCGGGTGAGGGTGTGTGAGAAAGAGAGACCACTCTCTGTCGGTGGCTATGAGTGAGTGAGGACTGAGTCACTGAGGACTCGAGGAGTCAGGACGGTCAGACCGTCAGAGGGCAGCGGGGCTGACCTCTGGGCTGCTCCAAGACAAGAGGACAATCGCCAAGCGTACAGCCAGCGGTTGCCAGAATATCAACATATACCAGACACCACCATTACAATCTGCTTTTAATCCATTTATGTCTCCTCACAACTTCACTTAGCATCACTTTTTTTCTTAGATTGTTTTCATTTCAAGATTCAATAAACCGAGTGGCATGATACTTTTGTTCTCATCCACTAAAAGAGAGAGAGAGAGAGAGAGAGAGAGAGAGAGAGAGAGAGAGAGAGAGAGAGAGAGAGAGAGAGAGAGAGGGAGAGGGAGAGGGAGAGAGAAGTATGAAGCATGCATCCCACAATTGGCTGTCACCTGCACAAGAATTGTCGTGATTTGACATCCTTTGGCATCTCTCGTTTCAAGATAGATAAACAGTGCGGGAGAGAAATACTGTATCGCCTTATCATGCAGAGAGCGAGATTTTGTTACGGTGAGGGTCAGGTGACCGCCAAGGGATGTTGGTACTTATTTGAAGGTAACACTTCAGTAATTCCTTTTTTTTTTCTTGTCTTGTTTCTGTGATACCTTCTTTGTTTTTCTGTCCTGTTTGTCTGTGGGTTTTTTTCTCTCACACACACACACACACACACACACACACACACACACACACACACACACACACACACACACACACACACACACACACACACACACACACACACACACACACACACACACACACATTTACACACACACACATTCACACACACACACATTCACACACACACACACACACACACACACACACACACACACACACACACACACACACACACACACACACACACACATTCACACACACACACATTCACACACACACTTAAGGACGGTAGTGATGAATGACTTGTTCCTCCAATTATTGCATTCCCGGCCAGTCAGTTTTATCGTTTCGCTAATATACCAGAATTTCATTCCGCCCTTCTCTTAATATGCTTGAATTCCTCGTCTTTGTAATATCTGAGTAGGAGGAATTGAATCAACTTCGGGTATTTAAACTATCCAAAGAATGTATACTTTATTGTGTGTATTTCTGTCGTTGGATGATCGTGGTGTACTGTTGTGTGTTTGGGTCCAAAAGGCAATTTGATGGTGTGTGTTTGTAAGTGGAGGCAGTTATAATAGTATAGTGACTGAGTATTCTTATTATGGTTTTACGTAATAATGAGTTTTTGTGATGTGTTGAATGTTTTGTGTGCAGATGTCGAGTACATATATCTGTTATTTTGGTGATGTAAAGCGTTATTGTATGTTGTTATGGTGATTGGTATATTGTTAGTTTGTCATTTTTTTAGTTTATAGGTGTTTTTGTAGAAAAAAATTCATTCATAGTGCTATTTCGTGTTTGTTCGTGTGTGTGTAATTCACCCACGGTCTTGTCCACGCGAGCCAGACTCGCGATCTATTGTTGTTCCACCCTCCCGGAGCGAGCTTGGAGCTCATTATGACCGATCTTTTGGTAATGCTGGAACCTCGCACACCACAGACCCTCATCCCCTTGCTGAAGGGGAACAGTATCCGCCTGACTTTGTCACTGAAAAATCCTCGGGAGTGAGTGGAGATTCAAACCAGCTAACCACAGAATGGCGCGCCAATGCTCTATACTAGACCATCGTGGCGGGATGTGTGTGTGTGTGTGTGTGTGTGTGTGTGTGTGTGTGTGTGTGTGTGTGTGTGTTCATCTAGTTGTATTCATCTAGTTGTATTTTACAGGGCCTGAGCAACGCTCGTATGGCCCCGTCTCCATATCAACGTTTATTTTATCATTCATCTATAGTGTTTAGTGTTGGCTGAAGCCACCACCCCGGGAGGGGGGTCACAAACCCCCGGCTAACACCCGGTTCCCATTCACTACTGGGTGGACAGGGGCTCGGGTTTTAAGAAGACCGCCTGTCTGTCTTTGCTCCGCCCGGGGATCCAACCTGGGACTTCTCGGTTGTGAGCCGAGCGTGCTAACCCTTACACTACGGAGTCCCCCACGTTTGTGTGTGTGTGTGTGTGTGTGTGTGTGTGTGTGTGTGTGTGTGTGTTTTCGGTGTATACTACTACATAACTATATTTTTTGGTAAAAATAATATCCGTGACGGTACAATTGTTTTCAGAGATACATTCGTGTTATCACTTAATATACCTGTAAAATACCATCATAAATCATATTATACCTTGAAAACATCATTGAAATCTTCATAAGCATCTTTCCATTACTTCTATGTAGAGAATTAAATAAATCCCTTTATATAAACACAGCAGGAATGCCGCCACTGGGTAGAACATGTCCTCCTCGAGGGTTTGCAGTGGCAGGTATGACTCTACGTAGCCTTGGAAATAATGAGAAAATTATAATCAACACAAGGTGATTGAGTGGGAAGGTTGAAGGGAACATTATACATTATTGCTAATACATTCAATCAGAAGTGAATGGTTACTTGTTTATTTTTGTTATCTTGCTGCTGTTGCTATTTTATGTTCAAAGTATACTGCGAAAGGTTTCTTAATTTCTATCCTCCATTAAAAGTATTGGCAGATGATTGTATTCTTAATTTATCTTGACAGCAGTGACTCAATAAATGATGCCTTTTATTAGCTAGTTCAGTAAATGTACATTAGATAAAAAGAAGACCGAAGTGCCGTCCTGGGACTTCACATGGAGGGCGATAAAAAGCATCTGGATTTTAAGTTGTTTAGATAAGTAAGCAGGCAAACACATTATACCCTTTTGAATAAACCATATATGGCCGACCTCTCTGCAACTGACCTCCCCCCCACCCCCAGACACACACACACACACACACACACACACACACACACACACACACACACACACACACACACACACACACACACACACACACACACACACACACACACACACACACACACACACACACACACACACACACACACACACACACACACACACACACACACACACACACACACACACACACTGCCTCTGAATGAATTAGTGAGCGCAAGAGAACCTTTTAAGATCTCCTAGATACTCGACCTCCGGCTCCTGGTCCCCTCATCCCATACTGACCAAGCTTCTTTTACGCCTTGATGGCCTCTCGTGGTAACAAACAACTTTCCCTTCTCTCTCAGCCAGGCTTACTCTCAACCTAGGAGTCTCCTGAACACACTCAACCTTTCTGAACACTCATGTCAGCTTCTCCCACATTCATCATTCACTTCTAACATACATTTATTCTCATAACTTGCACCACGACCAGATCATGTGCCGCTCCCAACGTTTACTGAAGTCCAAGAGAACCCCTGAAATCTAGGTGTCGTAACCTTCCTTTAGCTTATTTTTCGGAACTGTGGCAATCTCTCTCTAAGTTCAGTTGGTTATTGAACCCACGACAACTTTTTTCCAAAGTTCTTATCGCTTCTTTAAGAAGAAAACACCGTATTTTTAGATTAATGATCATTCTTATAATATATTACACGTTCTTGAAATTTTGATAACCTTCAATGATAATCTTCCAAGCGCCTTGATAACTTCTTCAATAATTTAGACGTCTTCCTATAAAAAAGTCGACATTGCAAAATCCAGCTTCACTCCATTAGCATCCACTAAAGACTACTCTCTACACCTTCGCACCGTAACAGTTTACGTACCCTGACACATCTACAACAATCATGCGCAAAGCTACGCAATAAAGAAATCAGTGTCACTCGCCCCGCGGAACGCACCACACGTCGGTGAGCAGGACTAAAGAAGAGGGATTATCGTTCCCTAACGGAACAAATATTCGGTGTCCATTAAGAAAGAGTTGAACGCCGTCACAGTTTTTACAAAGCATCGTTAAATACAGGCTCAACCATCTTGCCCGTGCTTATCCAGACGCATATTCCCGTTTTCTGGAACAGTATGTCGCGTTTACTCTTGAACACGTCAGGTTAGGTTACGTTAGGTTACGGTTAGGTTAGATTACGTTTGCTTACCGATCACGAGGTTACTTTGTGTGGGAATGACAATGAGGGTATTTTCGAGAAAATCCTATGGTTAGTTTCGGAGCTACAGCCAGACGTCTTCACGCAGAGTCCACATACCCACCTAGAGGTTGGGAATATGCTATTCGGACGTGTTGGCGACCTCGACATGCACAGAAATGAGAGAACCGGATAAAAACCAAAGGAATCCGGTTGCAGGTAATTAAGTAAACCAATGTAATGGAAGTTTCGAGTTTTTCAGGTATGTGTGTGTGTGTGTGTGTTTATAGGAGAGAGAGAGAGAGAGAGAGAGAGAGAGAGAGAGAGAGAGAGAGAGAGAGAGAGAGAGAGAGAGAGAGAGAGAGAGAGAGAGAGAGAGCGAGCGAGGAGAGAGAGAGAGAGAGAGAGAGAGAGAGAGAAGAGAGAGAGAGAGAGAGAGAGAAAAGAGAGAGAGAGAGAGAGAGAGAGAGAGAGAGAGAGAGAGAGTCTCCCATGGGGTGTGCGTGGAGACAATGAAAGGATGGACGAGTCTTATTGCTCACACTAGATGCATCCAGGAAACAACACGGAAGGTTCTCCTCACATAAAGGAGATAAAACTGTAAAAGTCTTGCGAGCTCCCGGCTGGAATGCTGCTGCTTGTCGAGGTGACGGTGCGTTACGACTCTGTATATACTCCCATCTGCTGCTTCACCTTATCACGAGGCTTTGTAATTATAACAAGTAGCTGTCCAGGGAGAGATAGCAAACGGCCTATGCTGATTCATGGAAACATATGATCATTATTATATTACGTACCTTTACTCAAGAGCAAAGTGAAGGACCCTGCTAACTCTGGCAATTACAGGCCCATTGCCATAGCTACCGCCCTGTCCAAGGTGCTGGAGAAAGTGGTGCTCCATCGTCTTGAGGCCTACCTGTATACACTGGACAATCAGTTCAGCTATAAGAAAGGCCTTGGCACTGAGATGTGTGTGTGTTGGACATTGAAGAATATCATGCATTACTACACTTCCAGAAATTCACCTGTTTATCTGTGTTTCCTGGATGCCAGAAAGGCGTTTGACAGAGTGAATTACTGGAAGCTCTTTCATAAACTTCTTGTCAGGGGTACACCTGGGTACAATGTTAATTTATTAATGTACTGGTACACTACCCAGGAATTTACTGTTAAGTGG
Source organism: Chionoecetes opilio (assembly GCA_016584305.1). NCBI lineage: Eukaryota > Metazoa > Arthropoda > Malacostraca > Decapoda > Majidae > Chionoecetes > Chionoecetes opilio. The sequence continues at coordinate 312,378 of JACEEZ010017658.1, forward strand.
GGTAATTCCTTTTCGCTGTCCTTAAGTACGCCAATGGTATTCGGCAGGGGATTTATCTCCCTACCTGTACAATGTGTACACGGATGATCTCAGTGCCAACCTTCGTGATACAGATATCGGCTGCCACATACATGATGGGTGCATCAACTCACTGAACTATGCTGATGATATGGTACTGCTCGCACCCACTGCGGATGCGTTGCAGGTCCTTATCAATGTGTGTCAGGTGTATGCTGCCAAGCATGACATTGTCTACAACACCACTAAGACAGAGTGCATGCACGCATATACCGGCACGCGCTCAGGTGAATTACCTGAAAACAGCATGGCTCGGTGGGTCTGCCCACACTTTTGTGGATAGATTCGTTTACTTAGGCCATGTTATATCCCACGACATGACTGATGATGATGATATCATCAAGCAGACCACCAAGCTTCTTGTCGTGGGAAATACTCTACAGTGGAAATTCTCCTACTGTAGCAGAGAGGTGAAGATAGAGTTATTCAGGAGTCACTGCTACTCTATATACTGCAACTCGCTGTGGTCGCGGTACAAGGTGGCCACTATGAACCGCCTTAAGGTCTGTCACAATGACATCCTTAAGAGGCTTCTGGGGCTGCCCAGGTGGTGCAGCTCGTCCCTGGCTTTCGCTAGGAACGGGGTGAACAATCTGGATGTGATCCGTCTACACTCCGTGTTCAGTTTAAGGAGTAGGGTGGAGCTCTCTACGAACTCCATCATCACCTCTGTCAGGCAGAGCTCGGCCTATGTATGTGGACCTATACAACAGTGGTGGCTGGGTCTGCTGTTTGTGCAGAATGTGGGGTAGCACAGGTGTCCATGTATGCTTTTCTATGTACTTTGATACTATGTCCCCTAATGTGTCTGTACTTTGTTCTTATTTTTTATTTTTGCTCTAGTACTTAAGTTTACTCCTTGGCTTGTTCTTGTTGCTTTGTTTTTTGTCTGTATGCCTCCGGGCGAGAGTAAAATTATTATTATTATTATTATTATTATTATTATTATTACACTTATCCATCATGAGGCAATAAAAAAGAGCGCAATGGAGATGCAGATTTATATTTATCTCAGGAGTCACAGAAAGGCAATATCCTTCCCCAAGACGGGCAAGACCTCGCCAGAAAGATTGCATCTGCTCCCGCGGCATCCACAGCATCCGGCATCCATACACTGGCTCGGTCTTGGAATAGTTGGGTCGCGGAATTCCTATGCATAATGAATTTTTCCCTCAGAACATAAGTTTCGCGTAGAATGCGACCTTACATGCCTCTGTCGTACCTTTGAAATATGAAGACCTGGAAGCACTGATATGGTAGAGCAGGTGTCCTCCTCCTCCTCCTCCTCCTCCTCCTCCTCCTCCTCCTCCTCCTCCTCCTCCTCCTCCTCCTCCTCCTCTTTTTTGTCCTTGCATACCAATAGATCCATAAAACAAAATACATGCTTATGAAAAATGTTAACTCTTTATAAGCAGAATGAGTTTTTATGCTACTTGTTATTGCCCTGTATCTTGTTTAATTACTTTTATGTTCAGTTTTTCTCTTTTGGGAAGGATGCTGCGTGGCATGCATGCGATATTCTACCATTGTACACAGAGTTATTGAGAGCAAACAGCGATCATCAGAAATCCCGCTTATTAAATTAGTCTTATTTAAATAAAACCAGTGTTTAGACGTATGTGCTAAAACTTCAAAGAATATTGATGAACTTATTTATGAATCATATGAAACATTACCTTACATCTGCCAAAACCTCTATAGAATAAGGAACCTTATATATATGGAAGAATGAGTGGTGTGTTTTTTCTTGTGTCTACGAGAGATAAGAGAGGGAGTTGGCAGCAGATGCAGCAAAAACATTGATTACCGCACCGGGAACATGTCTTCACTAGTTGGCAAATGAGTAATCCAGGATATTCCGTGTCTGTATAGACGACCTGGACTGATCATTACACAGTGTGACAAATACCAGACAAGGCGTGGTGGCGGGACGTCCCAGATAAGGTGGAGGGTCACGCTAGTTATTGATTACACAAATTACGTGAGGTGGTATCTTGTCCTCCCATATTTGCTCACATTTTCCAAATAAAATTAAAATATCGTCTTTTTTTTCCGTCCTCCAACCAGAACATGAAAAAATAAGGAAGGATTATGCGCTTGCTCGCTCACCGGATACTGACTACGTAGCAAGCAGGTAATGGCATCCAACTATACGAGAAAAAGTTGGCCACCAGAGAGTTATGTATATACTGAACTCCAGACAGGCTCTTTACCAGACAGCTCTCTCCAGACAGTCTTCAGCGTATTTCTGAAAACCACCCTCCATCTCCCTGCGCTGAGCCTTGGGACTTTTTGTGACGGAATCAAACCCACGTAGCTCTAGCAACCACTCTGTTGTCTTTTTTTAAGTAATAATCGTTTGGACAGGTATTCTTTCTCGCATGTTAAGTATTTTTTCGGGTGCAAGACGAACATACATTATTAAAATTAAATGTTACATGTCAAGAATGGAAGTTCTTAATTTGGTGACGGCTTGTTTGCACATAATATTACAACGTACTTGGAAGAAATATCTCTGTGAATATGTATATTTTTTTCCGTGCAGAGAATTGTCATTTACATGCCAAGAGTTGCAATATAAGAACAAGAGAGTTAGTTGTTTACTTTGCTTTGATGTAATAGTGAAGAAAGATATCGTATATAATGTGTAACAAACCAACAAATATTTTTTTTAAAGTTTTGAACCATCAAAAAAAAAAAAAAAAAATGTACGAAAATTCAGATGGAAATCCCAGCTTTAAATATATTCGACAACAACAGCAACAACAACAAAATATTCCATTCACGTTTCACTGACCCGCTCCGCTTCACCACATTGGACAAACCCGCCATAGCCTTCCCTAACGACGTTTTCGTTTCATACTCCTAAGCAATGCACTTCCTGTGACCTGTCATATCAATACCGGTAGTGGCCCTCTTCGTGTACCTTCCTCTTACCTTTTCTCGTTTTACTGTCGCTGGATACTCCTGGAGCTTGGACCTCTGATGATTCTCTCGCTATCTATCTTCATCTGCTTCCTGAAGCGCACCTGACTACCTCCTGTCTCTTATCTGCCTCCCCAAATGCACACAACAATGAGGTTCTTGAAAAAACCCTCATCATATTCAACCAATTAATTTACCTGTAAGAAGAAATAGTAGTGCATTGGTTTGCTCTACGCGTTGCTGTTTTACCCGGTTGGTTGCAGGGGCGATGATGGAAACCGATGAGTTTAATATGATAATATCCATGTAGCCTAATAATGAATAATGGCTGTTTCTGGTTCTGACTATCATTGAGCTGATAATTTGCTGAAGAATAAAGCGTTGTATTGTATAATTCTAGCATGTGGAGAGAGAGAGAGAGAGAGAGAGACAGAGAGAGAGAGAGAGAGAGAGAGAGAGAGAGAGAGAGAGAGAGAGAGAGAGAGAGAGAGAGAGAGAGAGAGAGAGAGAGAGAGAGAGAGAGAGAGAGAGAGAGAGAGAGAGAGAAAAAAAAAAGGATGGGATGCAAAAATATCATGGAAGCGAAATTATATTTTCATATATATTTTCTTTTTAGGAGGAACACTTCACTTTACCTCCATTTACTTTTCCATTTACCTTTCTAAACTTCCATCCTGCACAAGTACCTTTCCACCTCACAGCAAATTGTTTTACCCCTTCCTCGTTTGCTGCCGAGAGAGGTTCTCAATTTCATCACCTTAGACAGCCAGAACAAATCCACTGGGCGGTAGTCACTAGCCGCGGCGAGAGTGGTGAGGTGAGTTGGGAAGACGCCGTAAAAATTACCTGACAGGTGGTGGATCGTCCGCGCTGCAAATGCCGCTGACCCACTGTTGCTCGCATCCCAAGGGAGTATTCGACTCCCCCCTTCTCGCTGGGTCGATGTGAACTGGCAAGTAAACTGATCTGTTGAGCGACACAAATAAACTCAATTTCCTCCGTTACATGACCCAAGTTTTTGTGGGAGCAGATTGTATGCAGCTCGAGCATTATCGGTATTCATCCCTTGACCCCATCCCGCGCCTTTCTTCTCCTTCCTGATTGACTGGCCTATCAGCATTTTTATCTTGTTAGTGTTCGTGTCATAATAGTTTGCGTGTACTTGGCTTAATGACCCGAGCTTTTCCATGCCGGGAAGGCGATAGGATGAAAATAAGGGATCATTTGAGCGAACTTGTGTGTGAGTGCGTACATGACACCTGATTCTATTCATTGCAAATCCTTTCAAACCTCGGGAGTACAGTGGGACATTAGCTTCAAATAAATCTACCAGACCCAACCAATCCACTCTCACCAGCCACCTTTTTCGACCCAAGAGACGCAGGAGTGTCGTTCAGCTGTCGTACGGCAGATAGCATGAGCCAGAAGAACCTAAAGCTTCGAACTCTTTTTATTCACCTGGCCGAGGCTCGACATTTCAAGGACCACGTCTTAAGAAATATAAAGCAACCATCGCATAGGACGTGCACACTTGCAAACAACGTGTACCTCGTCTTAAGAAACACTTAATTTACACAAATGAGAACGTATTAACTCCATTAACTTTTATGATACCAATAACGAGCGATATTGTTGACCTATTTCTCTCACTCACTCAAATTTGGCAGAGTGATATGGAAGGCCAAAGACTACTGTATACAGTAGTCTTTGGGAAGGCATTCCTTCTCGGCCACAACTATGGAAGAAAGTGTGGCCTTCGCGGCAGTAGTGTATTGCAACAGATCACTAAGGAACAATTACACATGGGATTCCTTAAAATGAAAGTCAACAAAAGTATTGCGCAAAATTAGTAGTTGTAGTGACTGTGAATTAGTCAGCGAGTGTTAAAGCGTGACTACTTTACTAAGTTACTTCTTATTGTACAATTTACTTCGCTATTTTGAAGTATGAAAGCAGAGCATAATAGAATGTAAGGTAACAAAAACACATGGTAGTGACTTGGTAAATAAAAGTTAGATTAGTTAGTACAGAGGAGAATAATAGTTAAAGAAAAGGAGTATGATAATTAATAAGTAAAGATAAGTACGTAAGTGAGTTTGTAAAGAGCAGTATGATAATGAGTGAGTAACGAGGAGTATAGTAGTGAGTTAACAGGAATATGATATTGAGTTAGTAAAGAAAAACTTATAAATAAGAGTTTGATAAGTTAATATGGATGAATGTGCTCCTGAGTTAGTAAAAAAGAAAGTAATCGTATTTAGTAAATGAAACATATAGTAAGTGAGGTAGTAAAGGAGCCCATGTTCACCGTATCACCAGCTGTACATGTAACACAAAGGCAGCCGCTTGACCAGGTAGAGACTCGCTGCTCCTTGCCCTCAGGCTGCATCTGGACTCACTCGCTGCTGAGTCATTCGTCCGGTGTCAGGGAATATTTATTTTCTTTTTTTATATTTATCTAAGGAGGAAAAGGTGACGCCTGAACTATGCATCGAGGGGCTTAACTTTCATGAAGTCTTTGAAGCTTAAGTTTTATGGAAATAATTCTTCGACATTTAAAGTTTTTTTCTTCTTCTTCCAAGAGACAGAAAATACCATGTCATCGGAGACTATTAACATTGTCATTACACGCATCATTATAGATTACAATTTCGGGTTGTAAAAGTTACGTTATTGCAATCTCGGGCTATGTTAATTAAAGGTGATCAAGGTTACACTCATGACTACGTGCCCATCGATACAACTGTATCAAAGCATTGCAAGACATGATAAGCATAGCTCAAAACAGACTGAGGTTGTTTAAAAATTCTTAATTGTTTTCTTTGCTAGAAAAAAATTTGAATAGAATAAGGTAGTTTTCGGTTTTTTAATTTATTGTATTCGGGATGAGGTGGAAAGTGAAAAGAACATAATTTAGTTTATTGTCGGTAAAATGAATCTTGCTTTAATTCACACATACGGAGACACACACACACACACACACACACACACACACACACACACACACACACACACACACACACACACACACACACACATACACACACACGCACACACACACACACACACGACACGATGGTCAAGTGGATAGCGCGCTGCCCTGCCATTCTGTTGTAGCCGGTTCGAATCCTCACTGCTCACGGAGATTTTTCGGTGCTACTTTAGTATGCGTTCTACCGTTCTGTTTCTACCTTAGTATGCGGTCTACCGGCTGGTTCTACTTTAGTATGAGGTCTACCACGCTACCACGATATACTGTCGGTTTAATGGATTATTTCCATCGAAGAATAATTTTTTTTTTTATTTATTAATGAATTTATTAATGAACAATAACATCACATTGCTAATTCTAATACAATAGTATATCATGCATAAACAATTAGCGGTATACATTACGAATATCGTTCAAAAATGCTATAAACAAATCAGGTTCATCTTTTCTGAGCACTTTCCAGCAAAAATGATTAAGGTGTGACTGAAACAGTTCCTTGCTAACACCTCTCATGTTCTTTAAAATACGTGTTTTGACATCCAACCACGATCGTTCTATGCCTTGAGTGTTTGCTCCTGTTACTGGATCCACATAATTTTCTTGGTGATTCACTGTACTATGGCGATAACCCAGATTATTTAAGTTTCCATATGCAGGCCATTCATCAGAGTGATTCACTGAACCGGCTTCACATTCATGCTGAATGATGGGAATCAGAGTATTTCTGTCACGCCGTTCCACATGAAAATAACAGCAATTAGAGCCTTGCTTGAGGCCAAATACCCAAGGCCCATCGATTCGGCGTCTATAGTTCCTGTTGTTTTGTACGTCTGCGTCGCTGTTTTCAGAGATGGGAGCAGTATCGCCATTCAGCATTCTCCCACGATTGTATTTTCGCTTTCCGGCAAATCTTGCCTCGTCAAAATGGATCGGGTTGTCGTCTGTACCAACCATCTTGCCTCTTGCACGATATGACACGATGCTTCCACACACTTCTCGGCACATATTATAAGTAATTTCTTGTGGCGGAAGACCTCTCTGTTAGAGTTACTGCTTGGGCCATGAGTATTTCCATAACAAAAAGAAACACCAGTTCTAAGATTTCACACAAACTCAGCTTGCTGTTTATTTTTTTGTTAATATCCATATAATGGAAGAATGCATTCCCTTGCCGAACAGAACGTGTCGTTTGGCACCCTTTTACGTTACTGTAGCGAAGTACAGACCTTGAATTCTCCACCTCGCTCACGCTTTCGTTTTTCCTGCATGATACTACAACATCGATGACACAGAGCTGCTTGCTGTGGTGCATCCAGAAGATTATTACTACGAAGAGATGCAACTGCAGTTTCTTCTGACTGTAGAACACGTCGGTAAAGATCTTGCTACTTCATTGTGGAGTGCAATACACGTAGGTGGAAGTTTGTGACTAAACTGAGGAGAGTCATCTTTGTTCACCTTATATAGGACAACTGTGAACTATGATAACCTGACCTGTGTTAGCTACCTGACCTATGACCTGTGTCCAGTAACTAATCCCTTCAGATGCAGGGGTAGGGGACCAACTATGATAACCTGACCTGTGTTAGCTACCTGACCTATGACCTGTGAACCAGTAACTAATCCCTTCAGATGCAGTGGTAGGGGACCTGTGGACCAGTGTAGGGGTAGATCACACCCAACACCACTGTAGACTGCGGTACTGCGGTAGAACGCATACTAAAGTAGGACCGATTTTCCACTGACAAATTCAGGCGGTTACTGTCCCCCTTGAGCATGGGGATGGGGATGTGTGGTGTGTGAGGTCCCAACATTACCCAAAGATCGGTAATAATGAGCTCCAAACCTGCACAGGGAGGTTGAAACTGGCGATCGCGTGTCCGACTCGCGTGGACAAGACCATGGGTGAATAACGCACACACACACACACACACACACACACACACACACACACACACACACACACACACACACAGACACACACACACACACACACACACACACACACACACACACACACACACGTGCCGTTTTAGTTTCTCTTATATATCGATAGAAACTTCCAAACACACACAAATTAAAGGTTATTCATATATTTTTAAACATCAGCTGAAGCATTTAATCAGAGGATCCAGAAATACAGCATGACACCGACTGCTGTTATTAAGAAGAGCTTTATGACACGTGTGAGAAGGCGAGGTAGTGTATAAAGCTATATATTATTTATGCCGCATAATGTCTTTCGATTACCTTTTTTTTCCGTTATGGTTATTACCAAGTCAATCTCTCTCTCTCTCTCTCTCTCTCTCTCTCTCTCTCTCTCTCTCTCTCTCTCTCTCTCTCTCTCTCTCTCTCTCTCTCTCTCTCTCTCTCTCTCTCTCTCTCTCTCTCTCTCTCTCTCTCTCTCTCTCTCTCTCTCTCTCTCTCTCTCTCTCTTTCTCATCTACCGACCTACTCACCCACGTCCATAACCAACAGCAGCAGCATATCCTCTATAGCAGACGAGTCGGTGACATCACAACATGGCGCCGGTCGTTTTAGGGCGCACAAAGTTTCCTGCATATAAATTGGCTTTATCATCATAAATACTGTTCACATCGAAATATCAACATCACTGCCTTACTGTACATGAGGCTTGAAGATTTCCAATCTACATATAGTAGCCTCAAGTTGAGTAAATGGGTCCATTCCCCTTCTAAAGCTTTTATTATCACTTATACGAAGAGTGATGATGGATGGTGGGAAGTTCTACTAGTTTTATTATCCGTGTGTGTGTGTGTGTGTGTGTGTGTGTGTGTGTGTGTGTGTTTGTGTTATTCACTCATAGTCTTGTCCACGCGAGTAGAACAAGAGTGTGTGTGTGTGTGTATGTGTGTGTGTGTGTGTGTGTGTGTGTGTGTATGTCATTCACCCATGGTCTTGTCCACGTGAGTCAGACTCGCGATCACCAGTTTCACCCTCCCGGTGCGAGCTTGGAATCATTATTACCGATCTTTGGGTAATGCTGGGACCTCACACACCACACAACCCCATCCCCTTGCTCAAGGAGGACAGAAACTGCCCGAATTTCTCAGTGGAAAAATCCCCGGGAATGAGAGGTGTCGGGGATCGAACGGGTGCCGAAGAATGGTGCCGGACGCCCTAACCGACTGAGCTGTTCAGTCGGTGTTTAGATGTGTGTGTGTGTGTGTGTGTGTGTGTGTATGTGTGTGTGTGTGTGTGTGTGTTACATGAAGTTAGTGAAGATATACTATAAGATATGGAAGATATACTTATAGCATATTTTTAGTAATAACATCACCCACACTTCCATTTATACAACATAATTCCTTTCAACAATCCCTTTTTACACGTCCCGCTGCACACTTTCTTTTTTATTTTTATTTCTCTTTAAGCTCCTCAACTTGGGAGCATCACTAGAATTTCAAATGGGAGCTTTATCTCTCTCTCAATCTACGACCTCGTCCCACGACAGTCAACCTCCTCTTTAACCACTCCAGTCCACACGCTCGTCCCTCCATACCTACTCAACCCACATCTATACAAAAAACTTTCTAACTAGTCTAATTAATTTTATCATATTAACTACTAATCTGTTCCATATGTATCTTAATTTCTTTTCCTTTCTCTTTCTCTCTGTCAATAAAGATTATAATCTCTCTCTCTCTCTCTCTCTCTCTCTCTCTCTCTCTCTCTCTCTCTCTCTCTCTCTCTCTCTCTCTCTCTCTCTCTCTCTCTCTCTCTCTCTCTCTCTCTCTCTCTCTCTCTCTCTCTCTCTCTCTCTCTCTCTCTCTCTCTCTCTCTCTCTCTCTCTCTCTCTCTCTGTCCATTCCTACTCTTCATTACCGCCTCCTTCGCCTCCCCCCCCCCCCACACCCTATCGCTTACGGAAACGCTTTAGGCACGGTTACGTGCATTTTACGTACCTACACAATCCTGCAAATACCAAAGAGCAAGGACATGGGCATGGGAGGAAGTCTAACACGAACAACATTTTTTCATAACGAAGTTTTTAAGTACATGATTTTACTTTTAATCACCCTCTCTTGAACTTCAGCTTTCTTTTTCTAACCTCTCGGTCCTTCCTCTGAGGCTGTTTATCACTTGTTTAACAAAGTCCCTCCTGGACCCTTGGATTTATTAACAATTCTGAGCAAAAGAAACATACGAATATATTTATATTCTCCTTTATATATATTTTAACCATAAAAGAAGCACTTGGATACAAACGCTCTCTTCTTATTTCTGCGTAACAATTTTAGTCACAAAAAATAACCAGTGTTTTTTACGAATATGTACAGTACTTGGGATAAGAACTGAAGTCTTGTCTTTATATCACCAATTACAATAATTTTCCTTCCCTTGTATTACCCATCAGCATAACCATCACGACTTATCACCAACGCAAACAACATCCTCCTTTGACAACATTGACAAGTGCAGACACAATAACTTTTAACTCAGCATTGTTGCGTGTGAGATGTCTACCCCATAACCCTGATCGTGCTGTCTCACTATCTGACAACCTCCTCGAGAAATATTGATACTCATCTCTAATGGGCTTTTGTCTTAATGAACCCTTGGCACCTCGAAAGTGGTTTAATTAATTACCTTATCTTAATATTTACTTCACTGGTATCTCTCACGCAGGCTGAGGGAAGGGTGAAAGATAGGGAGAAATATTGATACTCCTCTCTAATGGGCTTTTGTCTTAATGAACCCTTGGCACTTTGAAAGTGGTTTAATTAATTACCTTATCTTAATATTTACTTCACTGGTATCTCTCACGCAGGCTGAGGGAAGGGTGAAAGATAGGGAAAGATAGGAAAGCCCACTCCTCAGGGCTTTCATTTGAATATTAACCTAACGCCAGCAGCCTGTCCTCCTCCTGTCGGCCTGTCTATCCGTGTGCCAGTAGCGTGCGAGGGAGGGAGGTTTGTGTGTTTAGTAAGCTGTCTGTTTGTCTGGATTAATGGATAAGAAATATACCTGGTAGTGAGGTGCGCATATGTGACTATAGGGAAACTGCAATCACTAAAGACTTATTGTTGTACCTGCTTCCTCATTTCGTAGTCAATTAAATGATTAGTGTGTGTGTGTGTGTGTGTGTGTGTGTGTATGGGGGGGGGGGGGGGGGTTTATGCGTGCGTTTGTGCGTGCGTGCGTGTATTCATCTAGTTGTATTCATCTAGTTGTATTTTACAGGGCCAGAGCAACGCTCGTATGGCCCCGTCTCCATATCAACATTTTTATCATTCATCCTTAGTGGTTAGTGTAGGCCGAAGCCACCTGCCCGGGAGGGGGGTCACAAACCCCCGGCTGACACCCGGTACCCATTCACTGCTGAGTGGACAGGGACTGGGGTTTTAAGGAAACAGCCCATATGTTTCCGCTCCGCCCGGGGATCGAACCCGGGACTTCTCGGTTGTGAACCGAGCGTGCTAACCACTACACTACGGAGTACCCTTTGAGTGTATGTGTGTGTGTGTGTGTGTGTATGTGTATGTGTATATGTGTGTGTGTGTGTGTGTGTGTGTGTGTGTGTGTGTGTGTGTGTGTGTGTGTGTGTGTGTGTGTGTGTGTGTGTGTGTGTGTGTGATTTCATTTATTTGGCCTATTTATTTTAGTAATTTGTTATATTTGTTTTAATTAATATGTGTCTATTTTTGGTGTTCCTTATACATTAACTGGTACCGTATATATTCATTCACACCTGAAGTAAATAAAAAAGAAGGCAATTTGTATCACTTAACAATAATAAAGAGATATTTCATGAACCTTCATCGTCACCTACATTATAATGCAACGCGCAGATGTACCTAACCAGTCATGAGATTATCAGAAGTAGGAGGCAGCCTTTGTGTTAGGTGGATGTACTTGAGGTGTTTGCACGACAAGGGGTTGTGGAGATGGCGTGAGAACAGAGTCGCACCACCTGCCCATCACTTCACTAAAAGTCGAGCTAAACAGACATGATAAATCCAGACAGTTGAGCCATTAAGATTATAGCTATGCATGTCCTCTGCCTACGCACATAAGACTTATATTACATGTCCGTGGGGATGCCAATGTTATTCTTTCTTTTTTCATTATTAGCGCAAGAGGATGACAGATTATATCGATGTAGTGATGAATGGATTATCTTGTTATGGGATTTATGAGTTCAATAAGAGCTGCTGGGAAAAGGGAAGCATTGAGATGGACAAAGGAATTCTACCATTCACAAAGGTATACCAAGTCGTTGTCAGTGCAGTGTTGCTTTATATCTACCATATGCTATTTGATTATAAGCTCAACATGTGCTTCGCTTAAATACGCAGTCACAGTGTGTTTCAAGGTAAACTGAACACATTTATATTTATTGTGGTGTTAATGATATATATGTGATGAAAGGCGATCCCAAAGTCAAATATTATCCCATATTAGAATCTTTGATGAAGACTTTCTTTACTTAGGTTTCATTGATCCTTTCGTACAGCCTTAACTGATGGGACCAAGTTTATGTCAAGTCAATTCATACTCAACTGGGTCCTCTCTCGTAGACTCCTTAAACAGCAGATAGTAAACAAAAGACAGCAGGTCTTGGGAGGAGCATTGGGGAGGCGGTAGCGGAGTGGTTAGCGTCTCCGACTGGCGTTCTCGGTGACCCGAGTTCGATCCCCGAAGAAACCCAAAACCTTTCTGCACCGTCGAGTGGCCTAAGAACACCCACATACCCTGTCCATCAACTCTACCTTCGATTGCAAGTGCATCGGAGGACACAGGGGGGCGGCATGAGCCTCTAATCACAGGCGTTACTATAAGAATCCTGCCTGCGCCACCACGGGCGAGGACAAACCATCACATTCCTCAAGTGACCCTCCAGAGACTACCATCCGAGCCCTGGGTCACCACTGCCTACAGGCGCTATAGGCACAAGTGTAAAAAAAATATAAAAAAATAGCGATTGTTACAGATATATATGTGCGTATCCATATTTATATATCTATTTATATTATTCTTTGGTTTCGAATAATGAAAATAAGGTACATGAGGTCAAATGAATGTCTAAATGAAGAGGTAAACTATACGACTCGAGACAGCAGGTCGGCCGTTGGCACGATGCACCGCCGATATTAGCAACGAGGAGCCCTTAAATGCCCAGCTACTGCAAGTAATATTGACCGTAATTAATAATGAGTGCTCGCCTGGTTCTTTACCCAGACAGTTATATCCTCTGCTTCAGATACTTGGACATAAATGCTGCCTTGACCTGCGGGTATACTAGTCACCACCACCAAAATAATTCGGGTTTGTCTCTCAATTAGCAGTTAAGGGAATGCGTTTCTTTATACTCGGCCGTTAATCCCCAACAAACGGCTCTTTTTATGCGCCAACATCGAACCCTCCAAGCTTATCAAACAAAGGACCTCCCACATCCAAACAGACCCCCACATTGGCTCTTTGTGCTGTGAAAAAAATCTTCCCTTTATAAATATACTTACTGGCCCTTCGCCGGAATATTTAATCATGAGTATAGAAAATAAAAGCTGTTTTCCACATTACTTTCACCGACACGACTCCAATGAAACGCACCTCATTTTTGTTTATTTCGTCAGGAAGTCGATTTTTTTCAGGAAATATCTTTGCACCATTATAGCTACGGTCAGCCTACATAGAGATGCAAAGCTCTGAAATGTTTTGAAGTATTTACTGCTGTTAACACTTGTATTTGTGTCAAATAATCTTTAAAATGCAGTAGTTCAAGAGATTTTTTTCCAGATGATTTGAACTACCGATGAGGTGTATTTATCTTTGGAGTTAAAGGGCGGCACTCCCTACACATTTGCCAACGTTTCTTTTTTTCCCCCTTTGAGTGAGAGGACGAAAGGGAATGAGAGGGCGGCGGGGGCGGGGAAATAGGAGGAAGAGTGATAACTCAGGCGTAAGAAGGGTGATGCCGGGGAGATAATATGAAAAAAAGTGTGTTAGAGTGTGAGGCGTAATTACAGTTATTGCGAGTGGCTCAGTGATGAGGGTTGGAGCGCGTGGTGACTGAGGGAGGGAGGGAGAGGAGGGAGTAGCTTGTCACGGAGAGCGGCTAAACTTTGATGGTATTGGTTTCGTTTAAATTTACCCAAACTCTCAAAATATTAAAATCAGAAACCTTTACGAAAAATGGAGTAAGATTATGTGCACAAGGAAAAAAACACACATTTCATCATCAGCATCATCGCATTTACGACCCAGCGTTCGAAATTCGAGAAACGACACCAGGCGGACACATGTTAAAAGAAGTCACTTGTTTTCCATAATAATCTCTAATCTCTGCACTTTGTTCTGGATAATCAGAGATATCAATGGAAAAACCCGAATAGAAAGATGTTTTTTGGTGTAATTGAAAAGGAGCTTTATAAGATTCTTTGTCTTTGTTATGAAACACGTTAGTAAGTGTGATGCCCTGAACGTCTCTATATGTGTAGGGCGGCGGGCGGGTGGGTAGACGGTTAGTGGGCGGCGGCAGCCTCTAAGAATTAAGAACTGAGACAGAAAACTGCTTAGCAGGTGATGAATTGTGTCGACGAGAGAGAGAGAGAGAGAGAGAGAGAGAGAGAGAGAGAGAGAGAGAGAGAGAGAGATTTCCTATCTGTAGTCTCGCTCCGCCGTCTCCTCGCGCAGGTGAAGAAGGAGGCAGTAATGGGGCTACAGAGGGTGGGCAGGAGGGAGGGGAGTGGATAGCAGGTGGCATATATTTAAAAGATGGGACGGGAAAGTGAGAGAGTGAGATAGCTAGAGGATTTATGGGAGGTAAAGTGAAAGTCAGAAATAAGCAGCTCGGATTAATATGAGGATAAAGAGTTTTAATTGGGCGGATGGATTAACTTGATGGATAAATAAGGAACAGCATTTGCATTAGCGGGATGAGGGAGAAAAGTTTATTTATTCATTCACAGATTTTGATTTCAAGGTTGCTGTGTTACATACATTTATATCCGCCTTTTATTTTTCTTACTTGCATGTTGGAACCATTTATCATAAAGCAGAAAGGAAAGATATTTATAATTTTCAACAAACATATGTAAACATAAGAACATAAGAACATAAGAAAATAAGGAAGCTACAAGAGGCCGCGAGACCTACACGAGGTAGTTCCTGTTACTTAATACTACCTACATACATCTATCATCCCCATCCATTAAATCATCTAGCCTCCTTTTAAAGCTTCCAAATGACTCCGCACCTGTCTACTGAGTCCATTCCACTCCTTTACCACCCTATTTGTGAACCAGTTTTTCCCTATTTCTTTTTTAAATCTACGCTTTTCCAGCTTGAATTCGTTACTTGTTCTACCCTGATTACTAGCCGTAAGAACTTTTCCTACATCTCCTTTATTGTATCTCTTTATCCACTATTACCCTTATTTTTTTTTTTGTATTACCCTTAAAAACCCTTATTTTCTTATTACCCTTAAAAACTTCTATCAGATCGCCCCTTACTTTACACTCGCCTCTCGAGTGAGTGTAAATGTAATAGCTTCAATCTCTTCTCATAACTTAAGTTACGCATCCCATGTATCATTTTGGTAATCCTTCTCTGCACTGATTCTAACAAGGCTATATTCATCCTGTAATACGGAGACCAAAACTGTACCGCGTAGTCTAGGTGAGGTCTGACTAGAGCCAACTAAGGCTTTAGAATAACCTCAGCACTTCTACTTTTAACACTCATGGTAATGAATCCTAGCACCCTATTAGCTCGATTTCTAGCCTCAATACATTTCCTCCTAGGACGGAGGTCTGAGCTCATCCTCACTCCCAGATATTTCTCACCTTCTGATCTTTTCAGCGATACATTGCGTATGGTGTATCTATTTGTCTACTAATATTAATTACGCTACCCTTATCAATATAAAATTACATCTGCCACCTGACTACCCACTCATTACATTTATCTAAGTCTCCCTTTAATATGTTTGCATCAGACTGTGATCTGATAATCCTACCTACGTTAGTATCATCAGCAAACTTGCTGATATCACTGCTAATCCCACTATCTAAGGCGTTAATGTAAATATAAAATAGTAATGGACCCAAAACAGACCCTTGTGGAACCCCACTTGTTACCTGCCCCCATTACCATTAATAATTAACCATTAATTGTAACCTTTTGCTGCTTATCACTTAGCCAAGATATAATCCAACGAAGAACCTTCCCATTTATTCCATGAGCCTTAATCTTATTTAAGAGTCTCTCGTGTGTTACCTTGTCGAATGCATTCATAAAGTCCAGATATGCTATACCATAATCCTCATCGTTATCTGCTGTTTCATAAACTATCCTATAAAACCTCAATCAATTGGTGAGACATGCCCTACCCTTGGTGAATCCATGTTGTGAATCATTAATCAAACTATGCTATTATAAATGCTCTCTAATGTTTTTTGCAGTAACAGATTCCAATAATTTACCTACCGCTGACGATAGACTAACGGGTCGATAATTTGACATTAGTCATCTATCACCATTCTTAACTATGGGGACTACATTTCCTTTCCTCCACATTAACGGCACCTCCCCTATATCAACCGATTTCCCAAAAATGTGCACAAACAAATTACTGACCATCTTTTTGCATTTTGTTAATACTCTGGGATAAACTTCATCTGGTCCTGGTGACTTAAACCTCTTCATTCTATCCATATCCTCTTATTCCATTTCCCTAGTTATCACAATATCTTTGAGTTTTTCATCATCCTTTCCTCTAAACATCTGTTCACTATCAGGTATTATCTGCTTATCCTCCTGAGTAAAAACACTTCAGAAATAATCATTTAAAAGTTTACACATATCATCATCCATATCATCGAACTTACACTCTCACCCTGCAAAAAAAAATTTTTGCAGTTCGCTTAATTATTCACACACTATTCTTAGTACTCATATTTCATCTTCATAATCTTCTCCAGAAGTGCATTTTCTTCCTTTAAGTTTCGGCAAGCTACACGTCTTCACATTTTTTAATTTTTTTATAGATATTTTAGCATTAGTTTCACAGTATCATTTTGCTTAACGTGTGCGCTTTGATACGCAATTGAAAGTCACCAAACCCCATAACAACATCACTGAACCTCCTTCCCCTTTACCCAGTACCACATATCTCCCCATACGCCACACTCCGGCCATGCCACAAACTTATACCATCGGGCACCACACCTCAGCGTCTTACCAAGCTCTGGTGCTTGTCTAGATTAAATTTTTCGCACTGCTGGTTGTTTCTCATCTCGTTATCGCACTTGTTCCGCACCCCAAGCAATTTTGGATCTCTCCATCTATCACACACACGCACACACACACACGCACGCACGCACGCACGCACGCACGCACGCACGCACGCACGCACGCACGCACGCACGCACGCACGCACGCACGCACGCACGCACGCACGCACGCACGCACGCACGCACGCACGCACGCACGCACGCACACAGCTAAACTTTACCCCTCATACTTATTGTTTCTGAAACATCTTCTACATAACTGGTCGCGTGTATGCAATAAGGAGGAGGTAGGAAAAGCGTGAAGGAGGGAGAAGAGACTTGGTGGTGATGGTGGCTCTGATAGTAGTAGTGGTCCGATCCGATGGTGTTTGGGATATAATGCCTTATCAACGGCACCCCTGCGTTTGTTTGCTGTAACTTCTTCTACTCGTGCTGCTTTTGCTGACTGTGGTGTTACTGCTGGATGTTGAGTTTGTTTTAGTCTATTTGCTCTCTTCCTCCAAAAGGTGAACAAGACATCTCTGGTAAATGTTATTTCATGTGAGTTTTCAAAATTGAATAAGATGTTTCCTATTATTTCACTTATGTTTTCATTGTATTGTTGTTGCAATTTCTGTAATATATTTTTTTCAATGTTCTACCCATGGCATTGTAGTATAAAGTGTTCTACAGTAGGTTTTCATTGTCTGCCCCACACACTGGGCACTTTGCATCACCATCTGTGTGTCTCCTTCTGTCCTGCAGTTCAAGGTTGTTTGTTCTAAGTTTAAACAGTATGTATTGTTGACTCTGGCCTATTATCATAATTTTTTGCCATTCCTCCCATTTGTTCATTTTATTCTCTATAACGTAGATAACACAATAGTCCCCAGGACAACCTTTTTTTCGATGTACACACGTCTGGTGGCGTTAATACTTACATTCATACATCCATGATTTCAGGAAAGTTACAAGGGGTTATCTGGAGAGTCTGTGTCATTTTGCGCCTTCATCTGTGTCATATTATGGCTATAAATGAACAAATAACCAAAATATCAACCGAGTGGTGACCTACACTAAGATCGCCAGCTAGTGTTTATGTTCTGAGTGTCATCCCGCCGTCGTCGTCGCCCGAAAAAAAAAACGAGTAGGGAAATTTGAAACCGTATATACTTGCAGATACAAAGCATAAAACAACGCTGAAACAGGGTAAATTTTACAGTCATGATATAAACTATTGTATGTCATCTTCAGTGACACATACTAATCAGTAGTGATGCTATAATTCGTAATATATAGCTGCTGGTGACATTAGTGCAGGTGGAGACCAAAGTGTTATCTACAGTACATAACTAAGCTTGATTTTTTCTCCATTTCTTCCTTCCACTGTTTTGTATCCCATTCCTCTATCTTTTTATTAAATTTTTCTCCTTTTATCCTTCCCAATTCTTCAACACTACTTCCAAATTTTCATCATATATGATTTGCATTTTTTCATCCATTTATCTTTTTGACCCTCTTTTGTCTCCTCCATTACTTTTTTTTATCAAGTTATTTATTTCTTCTTTCATCACTCCATTTACATATCACGATCTTGCCTTCATGATTCTTGTCTTTACCAGAGATGCTCCTATTTCCCCTTTCAGACCTGCTAGTGTTTGTTGCATATATCCTCTTGCTCCCAGAGTAGCCATGTGTACTGTGTTTCCTATTCCTTGTAATTTTCCATCCCCCTCTTTGTTGAAATTTATTTATCCTGCACCATGCAATGTAGATGGTAATGCTACTGATTTCCAATAGGTTTTTCCAACCAGTAATCTGTTGCAGCGCTTCAATATTATGCTATAAGTCATGTTTGCTAATTTTCTTGCTTTGTTTATACAGTTTTGCTTAAGGTCCTTAAAACAGTTCTTGCCATTGTTTATTACTACTCCCAGGTACTTTATTTGATCCACTACCTACAATCCTTCTATTTATGTTTCTTCTTCTTTAACGTTAAGCAATATGAAGTTACTTTACTCCTTATTCAGTTCCAGGCCACATTATTCACAAATTTGTCTCCATGATGTAAGTAAGGTTTCTTCTTGCTTCTCCAACCGACTCTGATAGCTGTAATCCATCATCAGCTAAAAGTAGAGTATTTAGTTTTATTCTTTCATCTTCGTATCCCAATCCACTTTCTTCTATTTTATCTATAATCATATATGTTAACATTTTGAAAAGTGTGGTGGACCTTGTACAGCCTTGTCTACGTAATGCCACTGCTTATTTATGTCTCTATTTCTTTATCTTTCCTTATATTGATTTTTGTTTTATCTTTTTCATATATATATTTTTTACACATTCTGTTATTCTACTATCAGTTTTATATTTACCTAATGTATCAATTAACTTTTCTCGTTTCACAGAGTCATAAGCATTTATAAAATCAATCGCTGCCACAAATACTTGTATCTTGTGTTTGTATGCCTTTCTGATAGTGTTGTAGCAAATATAAATTGTCCTCCAGTCGCCTTCCCTTTGCAAAACCCGCTTGTTCTTCTTTGTCCTCTTCATTAAGGCTTATCTGCTCTTCCAATTTTTCCTTCAAAATCTTCATGAAAAGCTTATGCATTTGACTTGTCAGAGATATTGGTCTCAAATCGTTCACTTCTGGTTTACTTTTCTTTGGAATCAATACTGTATTAGATTCTTTCCAAGTCTTTGGTATTTTCCCATTATTCAATATTTTGTTGAAACCTTTCCTTAAATAATCTTTACAAATCTTTCTATCACTCAATGTTTTACCTACTCTGATTTCATGTTATCAGGTCCAGTTGCTTTACCATTTTTTATGGTTTTTATATCTTTAAATATAACATCTTCATATATTTCTGTTAATTTCATTCTTTTACATTTGCTTTCTTCTGTAAATGCCATATCCATGTGTTCTCTCAAGAGGTTCTGTGCATCATCTTTCTCTTCCTCCATTAGCCTTTCATACCTCTCCCTTTCTTCTCCATTATAGACTGTCTGTACTATGTTTTCATTTCATTTATATATACTCTCCCAGTATCGAATTATTTCCTCTTCAGCCTCCAGTGGGGGTATTCTTTTGCCTTTTCTGTATACGAGCACGTCCGAGGTATGTTTGAGGTCACATGCGTGCGTAGTACCTCTATATCTTCTATCTTGTTTATTTAATTTCCCATTAATTAGTGTATGTTCTCCTAGAGTTTACTCCCTGGAATCCTGTTTTCTCTAATTTCCCGGGTTGTCCTCTCTTCGTGTTTGAACATTTAATTTCTTATCAACTTTTGTACATGTTTTTTTTCCCGGTATCTCTTCCATAATATATCCTTGCTGTTTGCCTCAGTAGTGTTTGTTCCTCATCTATCTGTTTAGTGCCTTCCTATTCTTGATTTCTCTCTTTATTTCTTATGTAACCCATGGTGGCTCCTTATCTTCTTTATCTAGTCTTTCCTTTCTTGTATATACTTCTTTCAATTTTATGTCAGCAATTTCTTTCATGATTGCTTTTAACTTTTCCATATTCATGTGCTATTCTTCTAATAATCTCCTTTCTACTTCCCTTACAAATAAAAATAAGGATTCTTCATCTTTCTTATAGTATTCCACTTTTCTTTCCTCTCCCAGTCTTCCTCTCTCCTCTTCTCCGATCAGTTGTACTTGTAACATGTTATGATTCGATGTATCAGTTCTTCCTTTTTCCTCATCTATTTCCATATCAACATATTTCTCATACATTTTTTTTTGAGCTTTTCATATACCATTGCGTAATCTATTACTTTTTCCTCCACTTTTCCAGATGTTCCTTTACACTTCATATCATTTCATTGTTAAAGGAGTATTATTCCAAAATCTTCCATCCAATTAATCACCATATTTCCTCCTTCATCTCAGTTCTGTGATCCCAAGAATCCCACATGAATATTAAAACCTCCAATAACCATAAGTCTTTCTTCTTCTTTTTCTTTCATTAGTTTCTTCATCTCCTGTTTCATGCTTAATCTCTTCTTTTTATCTTCTTCTTAATAATTGCTAGGAAAATACACAAAAAACATATGGAAACCATACCTCTTAACTGTACATATTACATGTATTATATCTCCAGTTTTGTTTTCACTCCTTGTAATTTATGTCATTCTCTCTCCTAGTTAAAATCATTAGACCTCCTCCATTTTTCTCATTTTCATCTCTCATACTACTTAATGTACCTTAAATGATCTGATATTATTATTTATCCTCCCTTAGCTGAGTCTCAGTAAGACACATTATTGTATTCTTATCTATAAGATTTTCCACCTCAGATATGTTCATATGTGTTAGTCCTTGTATATTTAAACATTTTATTTGTATACACTTTTTTTTTTTTTTTTTTTTATTTATTTACATCTATTACATAAATATATATACATATACATATACATATGCACATACATACACATACACATACATACACATACAGCCAGTAATAAATGAGCGGGCATCAGCCCGCCGCTGTAGCCGCAGCCACACTTACTTGTCTCTTTAACCATTAACTCCTTTCCTTTATATTTTCGTAGCTCTTCTACTGTCTTACTTCTTAAACAATTCGCATATATATTGCTTCATTCTTTATATACAATCCAGTTTTTTCGGCATCCCTTCTTCTCTTCAACTCCTCTCTAAGGTCCTTGTCTTTCTCTCGTTTCTCTGTTGGTAGAGTATGATGAGTGCTGGCAGGAGTGATGTTAGTGATGGCAGCGGTATTGTGGATTGCAGTGATATGGTTATGATGTTGGTACACTCCTTGCGGTGACGCCGGAAAATGCGGCGTTGAGAAATGTGATTGTGTGTAGCGGGTATGGCGTGTGATTGGGGGTCTGTGTGGCGAGGCAGCGACGGCGCGGGGTGGTGTGTGGGTATACTGAGAACGCAGCTGTGATGAAAACATATGATGTGAACGCTAGAGAGTCAGGTTCAGGGTAAGTGAGTGAGTGGGATTAGGCGTGGCGACGTATGATATGGATGATAAGACTGATGACTAGAAGCGAGAATGAAAAGTTGAATGTGATGTTGAATAAGTGATAAATACTGTATGAAGCGAATTGGTGCATCGTGATTGGATCCATGTGGAAATGTTCACATATGTTTTTCTGTATTGTTTTGTTCTTCAATGTAGACTTGTAAACATTAAGACATTATTGAAAGTTGCTGCATACTTTCTTAAGGATTTTCTTTTTAGTTATTATTGAGCGATGCTGTTTCCAACGTCTTCTCTCCTCCTCCTCGTCCTCCTCCTTAATTCGTGTATAATAATCATGCACTCGTTCGTCTTTTTATTCAACTACATTTTCTTATAAACACTAATGTAATACTGATTACAACTAAAACTCTAACTTCGACCAGTAATAATATCTTTTAAACAACATGAAAATCAATAACAACTACTACTACTGCTAGTGCTACTATTATATATGTTATTCCTACTACAAATAGTAATGATAGTAATTATAATAATACTGATAAGTAGAACCTCCATCCTACAAAACCTGCTCGCGGCCTTCATCAGCAGGTCTCACTCAGGCTCTCACATTCCAGCCCCTGATCATATTAAGAGAAGGGAGGAAGATATAGTATGAGTGTGACTACAGCTGTTGCAAGTTATATTAAGATAATTGTGAAGGGTAGTTAGGCATTTCAGCCAGGAAATATATTATACTATAGTTTATGAATGAGGCAAGAGCACAGTAACTTTGTGCTGTGTTAATAAGATATAATGCAATAGATATTAAAAAGAGTTTGTAGAACTGTTAGAATAGAGGGCACATATATAAATGTCTATATCCATTTTGCTGTACCTTCATTTGTTACCATGAAAGTTACGTGTGCTGTGATATTTGTTTTATTTCTGCCAAACTTAAATCTCGAGCTTGATTTTTTCTCTTTTCTTTTTCCAAGGGTGAGAATGAGCGATGGAGCGATAATCACGCTGTGAATGTTTGGAAGCTCGAAAGGCGTACTTCCACTTATGATAAACTATATTTCTGTATTAGAACTGGATGCTTATATCAAGGTGTATCATTCCAATGCATGTTAGTATTATTTTTTTGTGCACTCGTCATCAGAGAGAGAGAGAGAGAGAGAGAGAGAGAGAGAGAGAGAGAGAGAGAGAGAGAGAGCGAGAGCGAGAGCGAGAGAGAGAGAGAGAGAGAGAGAGTTTTGGCGTGTTTGCACGCGCACACTTCACCCCTTGGGGGCTTGAATGATTAATTGATGGATTATTCAAATTCATATTCATGCCACAGCAAGGTTCGTATTCCTCTATACTATTATTTATTATACTGTAGGTACACAATAAAGATATACATATATATATATAATATATATATATATATATATATATATATATATATATATTATATATATATAATATATATATATATATATATATATATATATATATATATATATATATATATATATATATATATATATATATATATATTATATATATATATATATATATATATATATATATATACGGAGAGAGAGAGAGAGAGAGAGAGAGAGAGAGAGAGAGAGAGAGAGAGAGAGAGAGAGAGAGAGAGAGAGAGAGAGAGAGAGAGAGAGAGAGAGAGAGAGATAAGATAAGATACTTTGATCCTATCTAGACACTTTACAAGTACCAACTACAAGGTTATTGACTATACAAAGCGCCACCACGCCAGGACGAATTTGGTGGACTCGAACCGCTGACCGAATGGCGCAGGGATTCTGCAACATCAGTCCGTGATTCTACCAACCGCGCCACCCTGGCGGGTAGAGGGAGAGAGAGAGAGAGAGAGAGAGTCACGGCGTATTCTAGCTCCTGACAAATTCCAGCTTTTCCTGAAGAAAACTGAGCCATTTCACTTAGCAGAGTTGACCATCTGTCGGTAACGATCTTCTGATCACACAGGGGATAAAAAATTTCAAACAAACAATACCAAAAGACAGAAATAATGAGGTTTTACCTCAACGAATAAGTCAACTGCCACTCTCCTTCAAAATCACACCGGCACGTCTCCTGTCAAACCCCGATAGTCACCTATCAACACCGATACAGTGACCCCGCGCTCGCCACCCACCCACTTTTGATTTCTCTGCCATCGCTGTTCTTTTTTTCCATTTTTTCCTCCCATCCTCTCACTTTAGTACTGTCCCAGCTTCCTGGAGGATCTGCAGAGAGAACTCAACTCTGGGTGAAATAACACCGACCAGCCTCCCGTTTGTATGGACAGTATTCCCTCCCCCTCCCTCCCACCCTCCCTGTCTGACAAGTAACAAGCACTGCGGCACGTCACCACCGCCACCACTACCACCACAACCCATACCGCCCGCATGACCTTGAACCTTGAAAGCTGAAACACTACACCCTGACCCACAACCGCTCCTCTGACCCTACCTAAAAAACACGCCGCTGCCGTGTACAGTATATTTTTCTCTCGCTCTCTCGCTCGTCGCCAATGATACGCAGCCACCATCATGGCTGATAACGACAACACCATCAACGGCGACGCCCTCTCTCACAGAAAGATTCTGTGAGCAGGGCAAAGCGGTGTACCAGGCTCCAGTTATTGCTGTGTGTGCTCGTACTCCACTCGCGACAAACACACGCTGTCGTGCACTCAGCCGGAGTGTCCCAACGCTGTGTGTGGCGATTGTTTCACGGAGGAAACTTTCTGTTGCTCCCGAGCTGCCCAGCTTAGGACTTCCCGAGGCGTCTTGCGCCCCATCAACCGCGAGCCAGTCGCTGACCCATCAGCCCCGTCCCAGGCCGCTGCCTCCACTTCAACCCACACCACCCAATTCCCTGAGGACCAGGTCTTCATAGCAGAGCTGGTCTCCCTTCCACTTGTGGAACTAGGAGAGTTCCTTGGAAGGATTCTGGCTGAAAACGCTTCTCTCAAGGCAGAAAATAAAGACTTCAGGAAGCAGAAAGAGGGAGTCGTCGATCTTCGCGCCTTCTTAGCAGGCGCCCTGACGAAAGTCGACGGCCTCGCCTCCAC
The DNA here is from genome assembly GCA_016584305.1 of Chionoecetes opilio. NCBI lineage: Eukaryota > Metazoa > Arthropoda > Malacostraca > Decapoda > Majidae > Chionoecetes > Chionoecetes opilio. The sequence goes on from JACEEZ010017658.1 coordinate 337,643, forward strand.
CCCATTGCACGCTGACACCCCTGTTGTCACTCAGGCGACTAGTGCCCTCTCCAGCAAAATTGACTCTGACTGGGGCGCAGCTTGTGGCGCCCATCCTGAACTGAAGGCGTGGTGGGAGTCGGGGAAACCCCGTCCTCTTCATATTATCTCACAGGACCCAGCCAGCGGAAGTGCCGGGCTCGACAACACACCTCACCCCCCGGCCTGCGGTACTCAAGCTCCAGCCGACCTTCCCCGACCAGACCTCCCCGCCAACCTCCCACGGGAGACGCAGCCTCGAAGAGCCGCTCCCATCCCAACCTCCCCGATCAGGGGAGCCGCCCGCGCCCACAATAACCGCGGTCATAGTCCCTCTCATCAAAGGAGGCGCCGTTACAGTACTAGCGGCGGCAACTATTTTTTTTTTTTTTTTTTTTTTTTTTTTTTTTTTTTACATCACAGGGAACGGGGCCAAGGGCCAACAAAATGGGTAACACAAAGCCCGCTTAGTTGCCAGTCCCTATAAAGAAGACAGTAAGAGAATAAAATAAAAACAGGGGTAGGCCAATTTATTTTCGGGAGGTGTCTTGTTACTCTTTTTTTAAAAAGATTTAAGTCATAGGAAAGTGGAAAAATAGAAACAGGAAGAGAGTTCCAGGTTTACCAGTGAAAGGGATGTAAGAGTAAGATACTGTTTAAACTCTTGCATTAGGAAGATGGACAGAATAGAGATCGGAATGAGTAGAAAGTCTTGTGCAGCGAGGCCGCGGGAGTGGGGGAGGCATGCAGTTAGCAAGTTCAAGAGCAGTGAGCATAAAAATAACGGTAGAAGAGAGCAAGAGAAGCAACATTGCGGCGGTGATTTAAAGATTGAAGACAGTCAGTCAGAGGTGAGGAGTTGATGAGACGAAAAGCTTTTGACTCAACCTGTTTAGGAGAGCTGTATGAGTGGATCCTCCCCATACATGTGAGACATACTCCATACATGGGCGATAAGGCCCCTGTAGAGAGCAAGCATTTGGGAGGGAGAAAAAAAAGGACGCAGCCCGCCACAGCACACCCTAACTTCTTAGAAGCGTTTTAGCAAGAGATGAGATGTGAGATTTCCAGTTCAGATTTTTAGTACAGGATAGTCCTAGAATGTTCATTGTAGAAGAAGGAGACAGTTGAGTGTCATTGAAGAGGGGATAGTTATTCTGGTAGGTTTTGTCGAGTAGATAGGTGAAGAAATTGGGTTTTTGAGGCATTGAACAAAACAAGGGTTTGCTTTGCCCCAATCGAAAAAATAGAAAGATCAAAAGGGTTAGGCGCTGGGTGGCATCTCTCCGTGAATCACTTATTTCCCTTTGTTGATTTGGGACGTCTAATAAACGACGTTGAAAATGCAGGGTAGAATCATCAGCGTAGGAGTGGATAGGGCTTTGAGTTAGAATTAGAAGATCATTAATGAATAATAGAAAGAGAGTGGGTGATAGGACAGACCCCGGGGGAAAACACCACTATTGATAGATTTAGGTGAAGAACAATGTCCGTCTACAGTAGCTGCAATAGAAACGGTTTGAAAGGAAACTTAAAATGAAGGTACAGAGAGAAGGATAGAAAACGAATGAAGTAGTTTGGAAATTAAAAGATTTGTGCCAGACTCTTCAAAGCTTTTGATATGCAAGGGCAACAGCAAAAGTTTCACCGAAACCCCTAAAGGAGGTTTGACCAAGATTCATTTAGGAAAGCTAGAAGATCGCCAGTAGATCGCCCTTTACGGAAACCGTACTGACGATCAGATAAAGATTGTGAGCAGATAGATGCTTAAGAATCTTTCTTATTTAGTATAGATTCAAAAACTTTAGAAGGGCAGGAAGTCAAAGCTATAGGATGTAGTTTGAAGGATTAGAACGGTCACCCTTCTTAGGAACAGGTTGGATGGAGCAACTTCCAGCAAGAAGGAAAGGTGGAAGTAGACATAGACAAAAAGTTTGACCAGGCAAAATGCAAGCACAAAAGCACAGTTTCTGAGAACAATAGGAGGGACTCCGTCAGGACCGTAAGCCTTCCGGGATCCAGGGCCTGAAGGGCAAAGAAAAAATCATTCCAAAGGATCTTAATGACAGGCATAATAAAATCAGAGGGTGGAGGAGAAGGAGAACAAGCCCTTCATCAGCCAGAGTGGAATTTTTTTGCAAATGTTTGAGCGAAGAGTTTAGCTTTAGAAGTAGATGAGACAGCTGTGGAGCCATCTGGGTGAAGCATAGGAGGGAAAGATGGAAGAGAAAAATTGTTAGAGATGTTATTAGCTAGATGCCAGAAGTCACGAGAGGAATTTGATTTTAGAAAGATTTGACATTTTCTATAATGAAAGATTTTTGTAAGCTGAAGTAAGATTTGGCATGATTACGGGCAGAAATATAAAGGGCATGAGTTTCAGGAGATGGATGGTTATGGTACCGTTTGTGAGCCACCTCTCTATCTCGGACAGCATGAGAACAAGCAGAGTTAAACCAAGGTTGACGGGCTTTAGCATTAGAGAAAGTATGTGGAATGTACGCCTCCATGCCAGAGACTATGACCTCAGTTATGCGCTCTGCACTAAGAGATGGGTCTTTGACATGGAAGCAGTAATCATTTCATGGAAAATCAGAGTAGTACTGCCTTAGGTCTTCCCACTTAGCTGAGTTGAAGTGCCAGAAGCACCTCCGCTTAGGTGGGTCCCGAGACGGTACCGGAGCGATAGGATAGGTTACAGAAATAATATTGTGATCGGAGGAACCCAACGGAGAGAATAGTTTCACAGAGTAAGCAGAAGGGTTAGTAGTTAGAAAAAGATCAAGAATGTTGGGCGTGTCTCCAAGGCGGTCAGGAATACGGGTAGGGTGCTGCACCAGCTGCTCTAGGTCTTGGAGGATAGAAAAGTTGTAGGCTTGTTCACCAGGTTGGTCAGTGAAAGAACTATAGACGCGCCGCCACAAACTACGACTCCACCACCACTCACTCCCGTGGCGGACAAAACCTTCCGCATTGTGGAAAGTACCTTCAGCGAGGTCACACCAGACATCACTGCACCACCATCGTCTGTGAATACTGCGATAAAAGGGGTCATACTCGCGACCTTTGCCGTAAACGGCTGGCTGAGGAAAAACGGAGCCAAAATGCGAGTATTGTCTGCGTTCAGGACATACTGCAGACAATTGTTTCACTCAAGCAGCTGAAGAAAGGCAGGAACGATTCTTCAGGGCCCTGCTCACTGAACGAATCCCTCTCCTCATCAATCCTCTCCTCCCCAGCCCACTCCACCCATCACAGCATCACCCACAGGTGCTTACACCATTGCCATACGCTGCTGCCGCCTCCCCATACCATCACTAAGGGCAAGGAATGGCACACGCTGGCCTCAAGATCCTGTCTGCCAACGTTCGCGGCTTCAGGACGAATGTCGGCGAGCTAACACACACCGTCCTCAGGAACAAAGCTGACGTCGTGGTGGCCGTCGAGACGTTCCTGACTGATGAGTATGTGACATCATCTGACAGAATCCCGGGCTATTGTCACTGGATGCGGCGTGATCGAGGCACCGGACAAGGCGGCGGTGTAGCAGTGTGTCACCGTGAGGGACTGCAGCTTCAGTTACTGCCTGTCCCGGTCCCCGAGGAGATAGAAGCGATGTTCTTCCGCCTTCTCCTCACAGACAAAAGTGCTGTCTTGTTATGCGCTCTTTATCGCCCACAATGGCACGGCGCAGCACCCTTAGCCTTCCTCACCGACCAGCTGGACACCATTTTGGCCACCCGCGACTGCCAGAACAGCGTTATCGTGGGCGACCTGAATCAGCACTTGGTGAAAAGGGCCTTCACAGAGTTGACAGTGGTCCATGGGCTCACCAATCACATCACCTTCCCCACACACGTACGAGGTGGCTCTCTGGACCCAGTGCTCACTGATCTTCCTGCAAACTCAGTGCAGTGCAGCCAGCTAACACAGTTGGAGCTCTGATCATAGCAGTGCTTTCCCAAAAATTGGCCTAGCCCCCGCCAGGAGGAAAAATGCCAGGGGGTCATTGGCTGGGGATAGAGCGATGGCTGGCCCACAAGCGCGCCCTTCTGACACGAGGGGGCCGCCGCGTCTGCGTGACGGGATCCAATGGGCCCCCTTCACCGCCTTTCCCCTTTCCCGCGGGGGACCAACATTTTTCAAAGGTTAGAGGCTGAGCCGCAGACAAGCCGTGGTTCGGTTCGGGTGTCCCCTTGCCGCGGAGGTTTAAATACAAGGGGGGCGCCAAAGCCCCGCCCCCCAAAAGGGGAACAAGGCCCTGCCCCGCTCCCTGTAAGGCCATGACCGGACAGCTTCAGGGGCCAGGAACAGGGGGGGGAAAAGGACGTCAGGAGGAAAAGCCTCAATCAAGTTGACCCCAAGAATGGTGGTTTGGTAAAGGGGGAAAAGGACAAGGCCCCGTCCCCCAGGAGAAACCCCGCCCTCATCACCCCAGCGGAGAGGGTGGTAAAAAAAAACGGAAAAGGCAGACCTCCGGCGCGCATTTTCCCAGGAAGATACGACACAGGACCCTGGAGGCACCCACCCGCCTCACCCGTATGTGCCCCTGGGCCTGGAACCGGGGGTCAGGGGGACATCGGGCCCCCGCCTCCGCGTCCCGTAAAACACCAAAAAGGCGCCGGGGCCCTGATGGGTGACCCCCTTCCGCCAACACTGGAGATGAGCTGAAAAGGGCCCCCTCACCCCAATCTTTCAGCAGTGCCTCCAAACGGGCCCCTGGCCAAGCCTAGGAAGGGGCTCGGTCACGCCGTACACAAGAAAAGGAGGGGACTGATCCAACAACTATCGTCCAATCTCGTCCTGATTGTCAGCAAGATCTTGAAAGGATTTTTGCAGAGCAACTGCCCCGCCCCCTAGAGGACACCACCGAGTCCCTAGACAGTAGGGTTTGGAAGGGAGCTCCCCCCTGGCCCTGCTTCCCCCTCCCAAATATGGCAAGACTCCGGACTTGGCCCCCCACGCTGTGTTTGCCCGGGACATCCCCGGGGTTTTTGATGTGTGTGGCAAAAGGGCCCCTGGCAAAGCTTGAACAGCCGGCATCACGGGACACCGCTGGCGCGTTCTCGAGTCGCAAGCCGGAGTTAAGGGGGTGGTGAATGGGAGAGGGTCAGCACGTACCGGTGGAGGCTCCTTTCCCACAGGGATCGGTCCGGGGCCCATCCTGTGGAACATCACTTCAAGCCCTCCCCAAACCCCTCCCGTGGCGTTCCCTATGTGACGACTGCCCGGTCCCACTCCTACACCAGAGAGGAGACTCCCAAAACTGATAGATCCCAAAAACCGTCAACTTAGTGAAATCACGGCCGGGGGAAGAGGGTGGAATCAATTTTGCCCCCGAGAAGCCCCGGGCCATGGTTATATACTTTCGAGGGGCCCCCCGGTACTCGAGGGAAGTAAAGTTTGGGGACAATCCCCTTGCATAAAAGGACCCTAACACCCGGGGGGGTGGATTTTGACCCCAGGTCGCTTGACCGAAACGGGAGACAGGGCACGTCAAGCCCCCCTGGGGTGACTCTCTGCGCCGAGTAAGGAAATGCTGACGTGGGGCCTCATGCGGCTGTAAAAGGGCCCCAAGTGAGGCCCGTCAGGAGTACAGTCCTCTCCCTGGAGAGTAGGCCGTCCCACTGTCATGCTGGCAAAGGCAGAGGGGGCTGAGCCCCCTATACACCAAAACGACCAATATAACAGGGAACGTCGCCCGCGGCAACAGTGGCAGCAGCAGCGCGACGAAACATCAACAAATCAGCTGAGCTCAAAACACAGCAAAACAACAACAACAACGATACAGCAGCAGCAGTGGGGGGGAGACCCCGCTCTCAGTTTGACACCCTGGGGCCCGGAGGAGGTCAGTCCCCTCACAGTTTTGATAAGGCCCCGGTGAAAACACTTTCCACCTTGCAGGAATTCGGGTCCCGGGAGGAGGTCAGAGCGCGAAACGAGGCGGTAGTGTCGGGTAATCTCCCCCTCGAGGCCCCGAGGCCCCAAACCCCGTGAGGGCCGCGACCCTTTATTTGGGGCCACGGCGAATGGGGAAACACCTTACGGTGAGGTGGATGTCGTGGCCATGAACACCCAGCAGGGAAGGTGGCGGCCCAAAGATGGTGCCGCTTTCAAAACCCCTTAGTGCCGTAAGGCGTAAAAAGGTCGTGTAAAAGTGATACATAGGACACACACACATAGTGACACACATGAAAAGTGACACAGGTCGTGTGAATAGTACGCCTGAAAAATGCTGTGACGGACAGGACCCTCATCTGTAACATTTTTATTTAGTTTTTCCTATAAGGCATAGCTTTTAGATAGATGTCCCCCGGGGGCAGGGGCATCTTTTGCTTCGCCACCATTTCCTCTTCTTTCAAAAACAATAAACCCCTTTTTATTTTAGCCCTGTATACCATGTCAGTTGTTTTAAAAAAAAATAAAAAAAATAAAAAAGAGAGAGAGAGAGGAGAGGAGAGGGGAGAGAGGAGAGGAGATGGGGAAAAGAGAGAGAGAGAGAAGAGAGAGGAGAAAAAAAAAAAAAAAAAGAGAGAGAGAAAGGGGGGGAGAGAGAGAGGGGGAGGGGAGAGAGAGGAGAGAGAGAGAGAGAGAGAGAGAGAGAGGAGGACGACGGCAGATGGAAGGGTAGTTTACCTGGGGAGCAGGGAACGAATAAGGTGTACACTAAAGAGGGGGAGAGAGAGAGGAACCTCCGTGTTCCGTGGGATTTCCTTCTCCCTGGACCTCCCCCCAGACCCGAGGGCTTGAGATTCGTTTTTAAGCAGAGTTTGGGAGGGTTAAGAGTTACTGGGACCCAAACAGTCTAACGGAGCGACGAAGGACTAAACAGGTGGGGGAAAAAGGGGAAAGGTTGTTTATTTATTTATTTATTTATGATTATTGATTGATTTATGTATTGCCCTTGTAGAAAATTTTTATAGTATATATTCTTTACTAATATGGGCCCAGTCTGCAGAGCCATAGATGGGTCCTTGCAGACATTTAAGACTTTAACTAAGTATGACGATACTTTACAATTATATAGTTAATAAAATTTTATAAAAAAAAAAAAAGTTACCTTTTTCATCTCAACACCAGAAAAAAAATGTAATAAAAAGGATAAAATGTAAACCAAACCTAGTAATACCTATTAGTAAATACACACACAAAAAAAAAAACACTAAATAAAAAATATACAGTAAACGAACAAAAATATGCATACATATACGTACTATAAACTGAAAAGCCCACCGGACACCCCCGTCGCCATCTTTTTCCCCAGCAGGAAAAATCCCCCCGGTTGACCAAAGGCACATTTTTTTCCCTGTTTGAAAATCGAGCCTCTCTCTCTCTCTCTCTCTCTCCTCTCTCTTCTCTCTCTCCCCCTTCTCTCTCTTCCTCTCTCTCTTCTTCCTCTCTCTTCCTTCTCTCTCTCCTCTCTTTTCTCTCTCCCCTCTCTCTTCCCCCCTCTCTCTTTCCTCTCTCTTTCCCTTTTCTCTTTCCCTCTCTCTCCTCTCTCCCTCTCTCTCCTCTCTCTCTCTCTCTCTCCTCTCTCTCTCTCTCTCTCTCCTTCTCTCTCCTCTCTTTTCTCTCTCTCTCTCTTTTCTTCTCTCTCTCTCTCTTCTTCCTCTCTCCCTCTCTCTCTTACACTTACAAAGAATCACTTACAAAAAACTTTTGAAAGGCAGGAAGTCAAAGCTAAGGCGGTAGTTTTAAGGATTAGAACGGTCACCTTCTTGGAACAGGTTGGGGTCAGCAAAATTTACAGCAAGAAGTAAGGTGGACTAGATAGACAAAGACGGAAAAGTTTTTACCAGGCAGGGTGCAAGCACAAAAACACAGTTTTTGAGAACAAAGGAGGACTCCGTCGGACGTAAGCCTTCGAGATCTCGGCCAGAAAGGGCAAAAAAAACATCATTTCGAAGGTCTTAAAAGGATAATTAAACAGAGGGTGGAGGAGAAGGAGGAAAAAAGCCCCACAAAAAAGAGTGGAATTTTTTTGCAAAGGTTTGAGGAAGGTTCAGCTTTAGAAATAGTGAGACAGCTGTGGAGCCCTAGGGTGAAAGCATAGGAGGAAAAATGACAAAAGAAAAATTTTTAGAAATGTTATTAGCTAGATGCAGAAGTACGAGAGGGGAATTTTATTTAAAAGATTTTGAATTTCTATGAATGAAGGAGTTTTGTAAGTTTAAATAAGATTGCATGATAACGGGGGAGAAATATAAAGGGGAGAGTTTCAGGAGAGGATGGTTAGGTGCCCTCTGTGAGCCCCCTCTATCTCGAAGCAGAAAACAAGCAGTGTTAAACCAAAGGGTTTACGGGCTTTTGGATTAGAGAAAATATGTGGAAGTGCCTCCCTGCCCGAGGGTATGACCTCAGTTTTGCGCCGCAAAGAGATGGGTCTCTGACAGGAAGCAGTAAATTATTCCCTGGGGAAAACAGAGTAGTACTCCTTAGGTCTTCCACTTAGCTGAGTTGAAATGCCAAAAACACCTCCGCTTAGGTGGGTCCCCAGGCGGCACGGAGCGATGGAAGGGTTTCAGAAATAAGATTGTAACGGAGTAACCCAACGGAGAAAATACTTTTACGATAAAAGAAGGGTTTTGTAGTGGAAAAAAATCAAGAAGTTGGGGTGTCTCCAAGGCGGTCAGGAATACGGGTAGGGTATCCCCCCTGCTTAGGTTTTGGAGGATGAAAAACTGGGCTTGAACCAGGTTTGGGCAGGAAAGAAGATGAAAACAATGTGGTGGTGAACAGAAATTCCCCCTGAAGGAAATTTCTGCAAAGGAAAATGGATGAGATTGTCCCCTTTTTATGTTAAATAGTCGAAGAATTTTCATAGCCCAGGATATGCGAGAATTACAGCACAGAAAATTTAGTATGAGAGTGCATTGAAATCGAAGCCCGTGGTAGAAAACGGAGGATTCAGACGAGGGACGAGAGAAGGATTCGTTGCGACATATACGCAAAAAGCCCGTTGGATTTAAAATGAGAAAGAGACGTAAAGGGGGGACAGAAAAGGGGCGTTTTCAGATTTCACATACAAATGGGGTTTGGTGAGGAAAAAAAGAGGAGGGTTTGGGGGGGGAGAGTGATGTTTCCCCAAAATAGAAAAATTAGATTAAACCGCGAATGTTGCAGAAGTTTAAAGAAAGAAGATTAGAGGAAGTATCAAGACACCTCGAGTCGTCATCTTGAAGACGGTCCGACCTGGGGATATTTATGGTCCCCTCCCCAGTTAGGGACTCCGAGGCAGGGCGATTGACAGCCATATTGAAAATTTTTAGTGAAGATAGTGTAGGGATGTAAGTGCATGTAGTGTAGCGTGAGTAGTAAGAGAAATTGTCTAAAGAGAGCAGGCTTTTTTTTTTTTTTTTTTTTTTTTTTTTTTTACATTGTGCCTATAGCGCCTGTAGGCAGTGGTGACCCAGGGCTCGGATGGTAGGCTCTGGAGGTTCACTTGAGGGCTCTGATGGTTGGTCCTCGCCCGTGGTGGCGCAGGCAGGATTCTTATAGTGACGCCTGTGATTAGAGGCTCATGCCGCCCCCCTGTGTCCTCCGATGTACTCGCAATCGAAGGTAGAGTTGATGGGCAGGGCATGTGGGTGTTCTTAGGCCACTCGACGGTGCAGAAAGGTTTTGGTTTTCTTCGGGGATCTAACTCGGGTCACCGAGAACGCCAGTCGGAGACGCTAACCACTCCGCTACCGCCTCCCCGCCTAGGCTGCAGCCTAGGCTGCAGCTACTCTCTTTTGTATCTGAGACACAAAGGGATATGGAAAGAGAGGACACGGGAGATTTCAATGACAAGTCTGTAGCACCCCCTCAACCCCCGTAAGTACCTCCCCGAGAGTATTTCACCATGGCGGCAGGTGTCTGACTGCCTACTCCCTACATGAGTAGGTAAATGGAAGTGTGGGTGATGTTATTACTCAAAATATGCAGGAATATCTTCTCTAACCTCATGTAACACACAAGACACACAGACACACACACACACACACACACACACACACACACACACACACACACACACACACACACACACACACACACGCACGCACGCACACACCTAAACACCGACTGAGCACCTCAGTTGGTTAGGGCATCCGGCACCATTCTTCGACACGCGTTCGATCCCCGACCCCGCTCATTCCCAGGGATTTTTCCAATGAGAAATTCAGGCGGTTTCTGTCCTCTTTGGGCAAGGGGATGGGGTTGTGTGGTGTGTGAGGTCCCAGCATTAACCAAAGATCGGTAATGAGTTCCAAGCTCGCACCGGGAGGGTGAAACTGGCGATCGCGAGTCTTGACTCACGTGGACATGACCATGGGTGAATGACACACACACACACACACACACACACACACACACACAGTCTTGTCCTACTCGTGTGGACAAAACCATGAGTGAATAACACACACACACACACACACACACACACACACACACACACACACACACACACACACACACACACACACACAAACACACACACACACACACACACACGCACACACACACACACACGGATAATACAACTAGTAGAACTTCCCATCATCCATCATCACTCTCCGTATAAGTGATAATACAAGCTTTAGAAAGGGAATGGACCCATTTACTCAACATGAGATGTAGATAGGAAATATTCAAGCCTCATATACAGTAAGGCAGTGATGTTGATATTTCGATTTGAACAGTATTTTTTATGATACAGTCAATTTAAGTGCAGGAAAATTTGTGCGCCCTAAAACGACTGGCGCCATGTTATGACGTAACCGACTCGTCTGCTACAGACCAGGGGCCATACTCATAAAGCCCCCATAAGCTTATGGGTTTCCCATAAGGAGACAAAATGGCGAATTTTTCCAAAAGTCACCGAAAACCTGGATCCATAAGTGCTTATGTTTTTCCATAAATTCTCCCGTAGCGCTATGGGAGGTCCGAGCTCCCATAACGACCCTTATGTTGACATAAGATGTTAACATGGCAGCACAACAACTCTTCCGGGGGCGCCAGGAAGAGTTCAGGTATTTTCGTGCCAGAAGAGACGTTCTCGGCGAATTGAGTGACAAAGAACTTGTCGAGAGGTATCGGCTGAACCATGAGGGAATTATGTATGTCACTCCCGTGAGAGCATTCCTCCAGAGTGAATAAAAAAGGAACCTTGCACTGACAGCGGGAATGAAAATTATAATAACATTATGATTATTTCCTCGCCACGAACACTATGATTGTTTCCTCGGCAAGATGCAGTAGTGCAGCTGCTGCAGTGATGACCATGGAGCAGCAGGAGTGGACAGGGAAAATGCTTGCCGAAGGCCCTCTAAGGGAATACTCTCGTATACCCAAATTATCGGCGAGATAACAACCGAGAATTCTCGCCGACATTGGAACACTCGCCGACGGAAATTTTCGACGACAGCTCCACTTGTTCTAAGAGATTAAAATGATGAATAAAGGGTATTCATTGTTTAATTGACAACATTTTTCGAAGGCATTATTATTTTCTATTTAGTATAGATATGTTTATAATAAATTTAGCTTTTGTTTTGCCAGAAAGGAAGGTAAGGATTCGTTTTAACTACGCAGTCATATCTACCTTTTGGAGGGCTATAATTTCAGCTTCAGCATGTAATGGAGATACTACTTAATTCCGGAAAAACTAAAATATAATACTTACTTGCATTGGAAACCAGGGTCAATTTTTACAACAGGACCAGAATTCCCTACACAATTGGAAGTATGCTCTCTGTTTACCTTAATGGATTCTAAAAACTTTCTATCAATGAGTTTCTGTCGCAAATCATTGCTTATGGAGATATAAAATGTTTTTAGTAGGAAGTGTATATAGGACCTATGAAATTAACTAACATAACCCCACCTTCAAATTCACTAATCTAACCTAATCTAACCTAACCCCACCTTTAGATGCACTAACCCAACCTAATCTAAGATAACCCCACCTTTAGACTGACTTACCTAATCTAACCTAACCCCACGTTTTAACCTCCTAACTAAAGCCAAATCCTCATTGAAAAGTGTTCGCGACAAGGGAAGAACAGCAGAGGCGATGCAGGTCACAAGAGGAAGAAGAGTGAGACGCACGTAAACACTTGTCTCTCTCTCCTCCCTATAAATAACATGTTATATTTATATCTCCCAAAGTAATGGTGGAAGGGTGGCGGAAGGATACACAACAGCTAAACCGCGTAGTAAAGGAGAAGGAAAAAAGACCGATAGCCAAGGAGTGATGACCAGACAGAGATACGGCAGTATGTAGCTAGATATACGGCAGTAGTACACCACCATCGTTACATAAGAACATAAGAAAATATGGAAGCTACAAGAAGTTGTGAGACCTATACGAGGTAGTTCCTGTAAATTTACGCGTTCCCGCGTAAAATGTTTCTACGGGATGTTATTTATACGTATATATAAAGTAATCCTTTATAATTGCTTTATTTTCAGTCCATAAGGTTCTCACATAATGTATAGCTTATATTTTACTGATTTCAAGCGTTATTTCATGATCTAAGACATTTTAGGGTAATGTACCCTAAGTGCTACGTTTAGCGGGAAGTTATGTTAGCCGGAACTGCTAGATCCATAGCTATGGAGAACATTTTGGAAGATCTTATGGGTGAATTTATGCTATGTCGAGAGTTATGGATGTAAAGTGATTTGGTAAGTCACTTTTAGGGTGAGCAGAAACAGGTAACTCTGCTTTGATAGTCGTTTATTAACTCTGGGTAAAGGTAACAGGTAACGTAAGGTGACTCGCGGACTGGTGAGTTGCTCCTGCCGTGATTGGATGTGACTTGGTGACTTGAAGACTGGTGAGTTGCTAGTACAGAGGTCTGTGTCTAAGTGAGTCTGTCTCTGCTTGAGACTTCCATATAAAGGGCCACGATACTCGAGGCAAAGGTGACCTGACGCCTGCATACCAGAGAACATCTGGCGTAGGCTGAGGTCGAGTTTAAAGGATTAGTGTATTGCCTAGGGAGTGGATTAGCCAGGTGTACCAGGACCCAACATCAACCATACAGAACACAGAACACAGAACACAGAACACATAGTTGAACACTAATAATAATAATACTAACCTACATGGAAATCCGATAGTCTTATTATATAAGTACCTTTCCAGCAACACAGCTGTCAAACAGCGGCTCTACAGTAACATTAACTTACATTATAGTCTAGTCAAAGTAGCCAACAACCCTAAAATAATTGCAAGAAACTGTTTTATGGTGTTTATTTGTTCTTTAATGTGTGAACAACAATACAGCAAAAGTTTACCAAAATTGGGTTACCGGAAATGGGTCAAAATGGCGTCATACAAAGATGGCGACCAATGCTTCATATTTCCATATTTCACATTTACCCTTCATCATCTGATACTGGATCTTGACGCGTGTTGTAACAATGGCCATTTTGGCATTGTCCACATGCTTGAGAACAGTCTAGTCCATGCTTTCGGCAAGTACAACGGTGTGTGTTGCAAACACCGGAACAGCTGCAGCGAATCATTTTCAGGAGTGTTTCTGATGCGGGTGCAGTGTCCGTCATAACTGGAACTAGTCTGTTGGTTTGTAGGCTCCACCCCCATTTAGTGACGTCAATATCCTCACTCTTGCCCATCCATTGCATTACCTGGAGATAGCTTCTCAGAGAATGATACTTTGTAGCCGAAGATGTTGGAGGCAGTCATTCGGGTGTTACGAAGCTTTTGGCCGCACTCACTTTTTTGCAAAGACGGGTGTATCTGACAGCAGATAGGTTGTCCCCAGGTTTGCCATTGAACAGAGACACCATGAGTGCACACCCAGAGTCTACAATAACATCCATGTCTTTTCCAGGTGTACTAAAGATCTTTGCACAACTTTGCAGGATTGGATCACCTTTTGCAGAGCAGACTGCTTTCCAATTCCAAATATCCTGGAAGTGGTGTCGCATCCTGTGAACGCATGCAGAAACAGCAGACTTTGACAGATCTCGCTACCTAGAACCTGCTTTATGACCTATATGTCATATACTACAGTAGGACTCCCTTTATCTGAGCGGAAGTAGAGCTTTGTACCATCGCTCGGAGATGCGTAATGAAGCAGTAGCACTAACAAATCCGTGTCCTCGCCTATGAGCGTGGTAGTTTTTTCAGATGACATTGATACTGCTGTCCTCACAATGTCCAAGTCAGCATCTCCCATAGCATGTATCACATGACATCCTCTGATTTTTATGCGATCGGCAATCATATGGATCAGTGTCTGTTTGTTCTCGTTATTGGAATGGAAATCCTCCATCTTTCCAATGAATTTGGTTGTTTCAGTGATATTCACCTTATGACCGTCACGATTTTGTCCCCGTCGCTGATGTGTATTGTCCTTTGTACTTGGACCACCACTGTAACCATCGAAGACTACCGTAGCCTTGCCATAGTGTTTCACAGTGAATGCTGCATAGTCGTTGGCAATGGAGGTGTAGGTCCTTCCATCAGACCACTTCAGCCGACGAAGAAGGGAACCTCCATCTAAGACATTGTGTTCTGCTTCAGGAGCAGTCTCCAGGACCGCTTCATCCGAAATGGCTATGACATGGGCTTTAAGAGCGTGCATCAGTTGTGCTTTGTCTGCCTTCCGTAAGACCTGTTTTGCTTCAAAGAGTGCTTGAGGATAAGGTGAGAGTTCGTAGTTCATGATCTCATCGAGTGAAAGTTCTGCAGTTTGAGACACTACGAGAAACCTTTGGCTTGCACGGCTTGTACAACAGATTGTCCAATACTCGCCACCTTTCTGCAAGTGTCTTTGCCAGCAAATAAATGTTGGAGCATTGCAAGCTCGATGGAATGTATTCTAGGGCAGATTGTAGTTCTAGCGCCGAAATATCAGGATATTGGTCGATTGAAGATGTGATCATTGACTTAATGTCGCTCTTGATCAGTTTAGCCGCAGTCTGTGTGATGGCTCTTTTCTGAGCCTCTTCATAATTTTCTGGGTGGCTAAAATAGTCTCTCAGAATACTACTACATTTCTCACGAAATGTTACGATATCATGTAACCCCTCTTGCTCGGCAATGAATATAGATTCCCCATAATGCTTAACCAGTTTGGATTTGAGGTACTGGTTGCCATAGGCCACGGAATCTGGCTGAACCAGATATTCTGCCATTTTCTTAGCAAGATCATCCACTGTCAATTGTTCCTCATCATTTTCTTCTAAGATCGAGCACATTCCGATGAAGGCTTGCTCTTGGTCAGAGTCCTTCGGTCTTCCAACCTTTCGCGGCTTCTTTTCAGTTGGACCATCTCTGTACTGCAAAGGAATGGCCCGTTTCGTGCGAAAATTGATGTCACATGACCGATGGTACACACAATCAGCAGCGTGGAGGTCCTTTCCGAAATACTCTATTCTACCACGAACAGTGAATGCCCAGTCATCATTACGATCTTTACAATGCGAGAGGGTTGTCTCCACGAATGAATCTGTTTTGACACAGCTGAATTCATCAAAATCGGCACTACCGGGTGATTTTATTATCTCATTGCCATAGAACAAACAGTGCGATTTACTGTTGAAAGGTCCGACAGAAACACGCGTACTCCTTTTGACAGGTTGAGGTGGTTGTAGCTTGGCTTTCTTGAACAAGTATATTTGCTTCTTGTTAATATAGCTCACTCTGCATCTTTTATGCACCTCGGTACCAGCAACTACCACGATACTGTCGCCTCTGTCGATGATGGCCTTGTTGATTCCTTCAGCCCCCTTTTCACCAATCACCACCGTTTCACCATCTATCTCACTGCCACATAAAGGACAATTTCCTCAACTTACCATCTTCTCATGCTCTGAAATACAAAATAAATTAATGTTAGTAAAATCTAAAATCTGGAATGGCTGAATGAAAACAATAACTTAACTCAGTGCATGTACCAACCAAATTGACGTCATTGCAGGATGACGTCACGACATTATGACTGCGCCTATAATATTTTTGAGAGCCCAGAATAATGGGGTTATTGTTTTTTAGATTTTTCCAAAGTCACTTGTTCACTGAAATGAACACTTATCAAAGTACGGAAGAGCTAACCGCCTTCCTAACTGGAATAGTAGGTGTTTCTAGTGGCAGAGGCGGCCATCAAGCATGACGCCATTTTGACCCATTTTCGGTAACCCAATTTTGGTAAACTTTTGTTGTATCGTTATTTACACTTGAAACAACAAAATAGTGCAATAAAACAATTTCTTGCAATTTGTTTGGGGTGAGAGGGGTTCAGGTCATACTTTGACTGGACTATTACCCCTACTACCGCAAGATGGTCAGTAATCCTACTTCAAGTTATGTGGTAGGTTTTCACTGTGTTTGTGAATATACAAGTTGTTGTTTTTAAGGAAGAAATGAATAGACAGGGACAAGTGGCCTATGTCGTCAGGCAACTGTTGACTTTTGGCATCGCAACTTCTTACAAAGAGCTCAAATGAACCTACAATGACATGTACAGCTAGACGAACTCATAGAAGGACAGGTAGAATGAGAGCGCCTTCCACGCGCACACACACACATCTGATCAAGAAAACACTGTGAATATAGCGCCTTCCACGCACACACACACACACACATACACACACACACACACACACACACACACACACACACACACACACACACACACACACACACATATACTGGTCAAGAGCACATAGGGCTATATTCAAGAATGCTCGTCCGGTGAATATTGCCGACCGTCGTAACCTCACGGGTGGGATAGTAAAAAAATGTTTTCAACTGCCCGGCGAGTGGAGAGCTGTGCAGACGTATCAACACAAGCGAGTCCAAGGCGGCATCAGTATTTTGACTATCTTACACATATCTAATTCCTTTTACTAGCCTAATTTATCCTTTCTGCCATTAAAATAATAGCTTTGTTAGTGTTCGCCACTTGTCTGAGGCGTTGATGTAGAAAAAATTGGCTTGTGATGCTTGTGAATACATTTGAACGTCCGGCCACTAGACTGGCGGGCTGAACCGAGGCCCACGAGAGAGAAGGCCTGTTCGATGGTGGGGTGAGAGAGTGATGACGAGACAACAGTAGTGTTTCATTTCATCAGTGCTGATTCAGACGTGGACGTGAGAGGTCACGTCCAAAGACCCTACACGCAAGATAGGAAAGCAGGCGTTACGGAGTGTGCTGTCGTGTTTGGACAACCGCTAGGTGGCAACACCGGCGCTCATTGTTTTATTGTATATAAACTAGTTGTCATTTCCCTGTTTAGTATGCCTGTGTGATGTAGTGGGTAGAGCGCCCAGCTGCGGCTCCGCGAGCCCGGGTTCAATTCCCACCAAGGAATACTTTATTTCAGTATATATTTTCATCATGCCTGATTGTGTATGTGTGTGAGTGTGTGTGCTAGAAATGCATAGAACATTGATCTTGATGTCAGAGGAAGTAATAATTTGATTTAAATAAGTCTCAATCAACAGTTACATTGGACGCCACAGATGGCGCTCGTGTTAGACATCACAAATTATGCTTAGGCTAGGGCCTCAGCTTTCCTATCCTGCTTGTAGGGTCTTTGGTCACGTCGTGTCTCCAATAGGACGAAAGTTGAGACTTATTTATTGAGGTAAACATGCCTTTCATGTGTTGTGTCTCAAATTGTAAAGGGAATTATCGAAAAGGACCAAGAGTCAGTGTTTTTTCTTTTCCAAGAAGTGGGGATGAGTCGGACAAGGGGTTGCAGGCTATCAAGAGAGACCACTACACTCCAAATAAAAACAGCAGGGTAAGTAATGTGTTACTGTTGTAATCTATTTTTCAAATATAAAGCACGTTTAGCTTGAATTATATATTATTTTAGTATTACAGGATGGATATAGCATTGTTAGAATCAGTGCAGAGAAGGATGACCAAAATGATACAGGGGATGCGTAACTATAAGTTATGAGAGGAAATTGAAGCTATTGAATTGACACTCAACTCGAGAGGCGGAGAGTAAGGGGTGGTCTGATAGTTGTTAAGTCGTTAAAGGGATATAATAAAGGAGATGTCGGGCTTCGAGATACTTAAAATCTTAAGTTTAATTTGGTATTTCCAGTCATTTTAAATATTTTGAATGGTTAAACAGGATTGGCAAAATTCCAAATAACCAAAATATACTTGGAAATAGACTTCCACACTAAAGATGTGGAACGTGTCCAAGCTCGCACAGGCTAAAGTCCCCATTCGCAGAGTAAACATTTTACAAGCCAATATGCACTCTAGACCTTGCCCCCATTCGTGGAGTAAACATTTTACAAGCCTATATGCACTCTAGACCTTGCCCCCATTCGTGGAGTAAACATTTTACAAGCCAATATGCACTCTAGACCTTGCCCCCATTCGTGGAGTAAACATTTTACAAGCCTATATGACAGATTCACCAATCTATTTAGTACCAAAGAATGAATTCAGCTGAAATGCTCGCTTGGACAATAAGTAGGAAATAAATAACGGCAGAGTTATGGAAAGGAAGGTTAACAATGTTCAACTCTTTTTCAGGAACTGAAACTGTGTTTTTTGTGAACTGCACTTTAAACCTGAGGATCAAGTATATGATACTACGTTCTTCGATGAGGCTACTGGGAGAAAGCTGATGGCAAAGCTTGACAGACCTAGGACCTGACTACATCATTAAGGAAGAAAAATATTTTTGTTGATGCATATACTGTATTATGCATGTTAATAAAATGTATATAATGTATTTATTATATATTTTCTTATTATAAACCTTTCTGGGGTAATGCTTTAATCTGCATGTAATTTGTCAAAAACCAATAATAATAAGTAAAGAATATGATCACTTAAAACGTGAGACACACAGCATTTTACAGGGGAGAGAGTAAGTCCACCCTGTGAACCCTGAACTGAGCGCACTACTGTTGTGACGTATTACCCCCACCGAACAGGCCTTCTCTCTCGTGGGCCTCGGCTGAACCACCACTGGCTGAATGGCTGACCACCACCACCACCACCAGCCTCTTCACCAGTTATCACAACCATATATGGCCTTCAGCACCTAATTTGACCTTAACAATGACATGTGTGCATTCACAGTGTATGTATGTTACTCTCGGTTATGTTGAAAACTCACCTATAATGGTCTGGGAAGAAATATGATGGAATAAGGGCAGAGCGGAGTGTATGGGTCAACGCAACCAGTCGGGTGTGCCGCGGTGATTCTTGTATGTTGCCACGTGGTGCAACGTATCGCAAAAATTTCTTGAATATATCATAGTGAATATAGCGCCTAGATGAAGAGGAAGTGCACAGTTTTGGATGCGTCCTCGTAACCGCAGCATTGTCACAACTATCTGGTGACTTTGACAACAATATATCTGACCTTGTTTTGTCTGCAGGTGAGGAACACACACACACAAGCTGTTCATGAGCACACAGTGAATGTAGCGCTTTTTACACGCAAACACACACACACACACACACACACACACACACACACACACACACACACACACACACACACACACACACACACACACATGCGTAACATGCGTGTTCCTTCATAGGGAAATCACGCCTAGTAGACATCCACCAACACTTTACTTTATTTTGTCTTTGGACACAGATATGAACGCTCTCTGGTGTTTTAATACTGGTGTTTTAGCAGTTCGGCACAAAACAAACATAGTGTGTTCTTTTTGTCTCTGGGACATTTTGAAAGGATAGGTACTAACGGTCTGCTGATGCCTTAAAAAAAATAGCCGATCAGCTAGGCGAGGACTGGGTGGAGCGGGGACGAGGAGGGAGCTGAAGGGACGGTAACGAGTAACCTACGTCACAACCATTCACAGCGCGTTCCACGGCCACGTCCTATTTTGGCCCCAAATACTGCATATATCTCATTAATGGTGCATTTTTAAGCAAAATGTATATGCGCACAGTGATATGTAGCTTATATTGCATTCAAAGCTTCATAATACTCGGTGTTTTAGGTGTGAGTAAATAGGTTCTTTGCCACGCAATTGACGCTCCTTCTACAGGCGTAATAACCGGATAATGGAGCATCGGACTGCACACAACCCACACCCGAAGCCTTACGGTTGCCTCATCTATTGCAATTCTACCTGCCTCGTTTGTCTTTCTTGCATGTTGATTTCGCTCCAGCCAGGCGTGTGATCAATATAAGGAGAGAGTTTATCATTATAGGGCACCAGCTTATCATCGACTACCGCTACTTCTTCACACTATACCCCGTTTATACCATCACCACTGTTGTTCTGTCGCTTGTCTGTGTCAGCCAATAGCGGCTCGACTTTGCTGGGATAAACCTGTTGGTGGAGGGTAGATTTTTTTGTGTTTTCTTACGTCCATCTTTAGGATCATTACTTTGATTTGTTGGTCATTTGTCTCTCATATTCATTATCACAATGCATTATTTATATCTACATTTGGATTTATATTTGAATCTTGGTGCGTCAAAAAAAGTCAGTGGACTAATTGGTATAATAGTAAAGCAATGAAAAGCTCAGCAGAAAATAATAAATAAATGGATTTGAGAGGAAAAACGGAAGCACTGCAATTCCTTCTTGCATCCTTTTACTCCTTGAAGTTTCAGAGGTGCTTTTCCGTTGTTAATCATGCTGTAAATGTACATTGAGAGAGAGAGAGAGAGAGAGAGTTTATACGATAAACAGCATCAGGACTCCAGGTAATATAAGGTGCCACTACAACCCCCTAAAATGGCAGTTACCCTCAGTATAAGATATATCTACAACGGTGTACTTTGGCATCATATATAATAAAAACGAAGCGATGGTTATCAGCACCAGCGGCATCAGAATAGTAGTTATTATGCATGGATATATGTAACCCAGAAAGATCCCCGAGGCTCAGGCCGGCAACCTCTTTACTGATATATGGAGAAAGAATGACGCTTCATTAACTACATATATATATATATATATATATATATATATATATATATATATATATATATATATATATATATATATATATATATATATATATATATATATATATATATATATATATATATATATATATATATATATATATATTTATTTTTTTTTCTTTTCTTTTCTTTCAATCAATACTTTATGTCGCACATAAAGTTGTAAGTTTATAGATATATGTGAATTGTCTAATTTTAGTATGAATATCAATAGGAATATCATGTCGCCATAGGTAAAGAGTCAAATGCAGGAGATAAGCAGTACAGTTAGATTTACAAGTTAATAGGGAAGTAAGGAAGGAGGTAAGGAGCTAGAAAGTCACTCCTGAGGACCCCCATTAATAGCCAGTGAACCGCCTGACCAGGAGGCATATTCTCAATGCGTTCGCCCTTTTCGGCAGGTTGGCGGCCCTCTACGCATTGCTGTAGCTCCGAAACTAACCACAGGATTTTCTTGAAAATAACCTCATTGTGATTCCCACACAAAGTTATTATTAATGACGGTAACCCGAACCTAACCTAACCTAACCTTACCTAACCTTAACCGCAAGTTTAAAAAAATTCGCGAGCGGCCTGCCGAAAAGGGCGAAGGTATTGAGAATATGCGACCGGGAGACGCTTCTGTAGTCCCTCACCGTCCCCTTCTTTACACAAGGGGGTGGAGTGGGTGAGTAGGTAGATTACTTTTAAGGAGATTTAGAGACAAGAGGTGAGAGGTCAGGTAGAGGATAGAAGACGACACGCCCCATGTTATATGTGGGTGCTGGGGAGGGGTGGGGGTGAGGGTGAGAGGGGGAAGGAGGTATGAGGGAAGGAGGAAGGGGGAGCGATGCTGGGAGCGGCTTGGTAATAAATGGTTGTATTAGTACTTGTGAACAGAATAGCGCGAAGACTGTATACAGGCAGACAAATAAACACACACACAGACACACACACACACATACACACACACACACACACACACACACACACACACACACACACACACACACACACACACACACACACACACATACACACACACACACACACACACACACACGGTACTCCGTGGTGTAGAGGAAGCACGCTCGGTTCACAACCGAGAAGTCCCGGGTTCGATCTCCGGGCGGAGCGGAAACAGATGGGTTGTTTCCTTAAAACCCGAGCCCCTGTCCACCCAGCAGTGAATGGGTACCGGGTGTTAGCCGGAGTTTGTGACCTGCTCTCCGGGGTGCTGGCTTCGGCCAACACAAAAGCACTAAGGATGAATGATAAAAATGTTGATATGGAGACGGGGCCACACAAGCATTGCTCTGGCCCCGTAAAATACAACTAGATGAATACACACACACACACACACACACACACACATACTCACATAGGACAGCAGGAAAATCATTGCATTTTGAATAATATATTTCTAAAGTTCCATACATGTTCGTGCATCACTATGTTCCCGATGACCGGCACAAAGGGACGCGGCGCGGAGACACTGCCTCGGGCTGAGAGACGCTAAGGAAGGAGAAGAGAGACGAAGGACAAGTGGAATGAAGTATAGTGTGGAGGAGGAGGTCAGGTCGGGTCACACAGGTGGGCGGTGTTTGATTTGTGGCTGGGATGACCTGCAAGTGACCTGTATCAAGGAGGGCAGGGCAGGGCAGGACAGGGTAGGGCAGGGCAAGGCAGGACAGGTGAATGTTATTGTTGCCTACATCCGTGACATCCTTAACGAATGTTGGCCGTTGGAGGTGGTCTTGAGGTCGATCTTCGCCGCGTGTCAGCCGAGTGACTCCATCGCAGACAAATTAATCAGATGAATAGATTGCAGAAGCTAGCCTTTGTGGGGGAGTACCTGTCAACCTGTAGGACTACCTGGCGACCTGCGTGGGACCCTGGTCCCTACCAGATATATGGAACAGGTAGATAAGTGTCTCGAAGATCTTGTTACATGGAGCTAAAGTATTTCTGGTGGGAAAAACGTGTAAATTCTGCATATTCATATCCTTATATGTGTGATTAATGACCTGTAGAAAACCCAACGCCAAGCGCGTGACCCAATTCAGAACGTAAATAAATAGAAAGTAGTATCTGGAAATCGAATGAACTGTGGATATTTATTACCTTAGAAACCGGATCCTTCCTTGTGTGTGACTTTCTAATGACCTTCGAAATCTGATGACCCGATGCCCTGCCGTTCTTTGGGAGAATATAGAAATATCCGACAACCCCGAGACAGCTACCTGACCTGGCCGGCTATGGTTGCGGAGGCTGTAAGGAAGCTGATAGACTAAACACTTACACACTCTTACCGAGAATCCATTGGAGCCCCGAAGACTTAAGTTCGATGTCACAAGGTTAGAGAAGAAACAACATTTGTTCTTACGCCTATCTAGAAAAATTCTATAATTAGAACTACAAAGATTAATTATCCCCAGTTAATAGATATAAATTTTAACCTTATTCTCTACACTCAGTATGTTGTTACCCACTACTGATGTCTTTTTTTTCATAATGTCTTATATACGAAAAATTGCGAGATTTATGATTGTCACGAGTCAAGCTTTGGCCTGTCACCTCTCAGCCCACGCAAGGAATCAAGCAGAAAGCCATTGAAAAGTGTGAGGGAGTTTCTTGCTTGACTGCTCGCTCCTCTTCATACGCGAGGTGAATAATTATCATAAGACAACATATCTCCGTCTTTAAGGAAATACTGATGTCGCTCTTTGCCTCTTGTACTCCTTGCAATATTTGTATTTTATTTGGAGTCAACAATACGTCTGAGCATAGGAAAAATACGATAGTGATAGTGGTCAACATTGAAGGGCTGGAGGCGGCGAGGACTTGAGCAAACTGTGGGTTGTCAATGGCGACGTTTGGGTTGTATCATGACATACCTTTCAGTGTAGTTTTGTTTTCTGTCTTGGTGGAACATGACAAACGTTGTGCGCGGCTCAGAGTTTATGTCAAATGTATATGAAAGTATGAGAAACTATTGGGAAGTCATGAGACGATCTTGCGGTTTGAATGAATTTCAAATCAAATGTGCAAATTTGAGCCTCACCATTCTTTTCGCTTCGATGCTCAGATATAGCATGGACTTAATTTGTATGATTTAATCATAGGCATTTGCCCTCGGAAAGCAATATTTATGAAACTTCTCTGATTATTTTTCTTTGTCAAATAAGTCAGATACAAGAGAAAGGCGTCAGTGGGTCAGGTCTCGTGTGACACAATGCCGCAGAAGTGATATTCAACAAACCTCCTTATAAACCTAATAATCAAGTAAATTGTGTACGATGATGGATAGTGGCAGGTATATTATAGGTGCAAAAACGTTCACGTCAAATGACTCGACTAATCAGCCTATGGATGGAGGGGTGGCGGGAAGCGGTGGAGGGGGACAGAGGGGTGGGCAGATAAGAAGGCCTCGGAAAATTCATCACGCTGATCCCTGGGAGCAGGAATGAGACAGAGGCGCGTGGCCGGGAAGGTCTTCCGCCAACAATGTTACGAGGAAGATTTGCATAATGAAAGTTATTGCCGAAACGACGCGGGTGTTTGTGCAGAACAGACGCAGGAATAATGTTTAGATTTGTCTGTCAACTCCACTTTGCGCTGACACAACCACCGAGCGACTGCCCAACACTCAGACCGGCAAGCGCTTGGATTAGGCTTGGGAAAGCAATGATATGCAGTACATGGTAATATCTTTGCTTTATTAAATGCTTAATACACCAATAAAAATGGGAAACTATAAATCAGCGTTTTAATGGACTTTGTGTGTACTAGAGTCAGATGCTAAGGCATCGCTACAATTTCGTCCAGGTAACTCCATGAACTTTTCGGTACTCCTAGATGCCTTTCGGCCTCTGTACATGAGACTCCAGATTCCTCCGAACACGTCTAAATTCCGCCGCCCACTCCTGGATATCTCCCATGCAGGATCGGACGCTGTTGAATAATAATAGCGGAGGAAGCATTCTTTAGTGGTCGACACATACGCTGCCCACTGTGAGAGATCTCCGTCCTGTCAAACCTTAAGTCAAGTCGAGGCAGCCTTTGTCTCGTGACCTGGACGTGAAGGGGGACTGAACAACCCCCGCCATTACTGAAGGGAAGGAGAAAGAAGGGACAAGCGCAAGGTCATTTAAGAAGAAAATGAGAAAAGAAGAGGAATTAATTCTTCTTTGGTTTGCCTGAGCTTCATTGCATAGTTTAAAGTATTTTTTTGCATCACTTTTGCTTCCGTCTCTTTTTTTAGTTTGTCTTGGTTATCCTCCCCTTTTTCCAGGTATTTATTTTATGCTCCTATTCTGTCTTACTCCTTGCTTACCTTTTATTTTCTTGCATCCTACTCTAAAAATATTCATCCCTGAGTTTTTACCTTCTGAACAAGCAATCCGATGGGAAGGTCTTGCACCCTTACATTCTTTGCACTCGAGTAGTCTTTAATATATAGAATGCCTCATACTTTTCCCTCAGTAGTGCGGGGAGGAAGATGACGCCAACACACATTCCCAATTTGGTCACGCTCGCAGAATCTCGCTTAACATTGCCGCTTCCGTTTTGATTTCTTTTTACATATGAACATAAGAAAATAAGGAAGCTACAAGAGGCCGTGAGGCCTACACTTGGTAGTTCCTGTCGAGTTCTTTTTACGAGAAAGAAGAGCGCCAGACAAAGATATAGGAGGAATGGGTAAGTATACATAAGAAACTGACAGGCTGTACCAAAAAAGGCTTCAAGTATATACATATTAGCTCACCTTTAGTTCATTTTTTGGTTAAGTTTCTCAGTTTATATATTTTGTAACCTGTTACGTGTCGGAAACATTAGAGTTGGGACGGTATTTCTTCAGTGTTTATTTATAGTTGTATGTTCATATTCTCTTTCCTTTTTCGGTGAATGCAATTTTTTCTTCTTCAAATGGATCACTTTTTTTGTATTTTTTCTGTCCTCATTCTCTACTACTGCTATTTTTGAGATGTGTAAAATACATTCTCTCTCTCTCTCTCTCTCTCTCTCTCTCTCTCTCTCTCTCTCCCTTCTCTCTCTCTCTCTCTCTCTCTCTCTCTCTCTCTCTCTCTCTCTCTCTCTCTCTCTCTCTCTCTCTCTCTCTCTCTCTCTCTCTCTCTCTTCTCTCTCTCTCTCTCTCTCTCTCTGCACACACACACACACACACACACACACACACACACACAACACACACACACACACACACACACACACACACACACACACCACACACACACACACACACGCCTCAAAGTTTGGTTTCCAGCATTCTCTCTCTCTCTACTCTCTCTCTCTCTCTCTCTCTCCTCTCTCTCTCTCTCTCTCTCCTCTCTCTCTCTCTCCTTCTCTCTCTCTCTCTCTCTCTCTCTCTCTCTCTCTCTCTCTTCTCTCTCTCTCTCTCTCTCTCTCTCTCTCTCTCTCTCTCTCTCTCTCTCTCTCTCTCCTCTCTCTCTCTCTCTCTCTCTCTCTCTCTCTCTCTCTCTCTCTCTCTCTCTCTCTCTCTCCTCTCTCTCTCTCTCTCTCTCTTCTCTCTCTCTCTCTCTCTCTCTCTCTGCACACACACACACACACACACACACACACACACACACAGACACACACACACACACACACACAACACACACACACACACACACACACACACACACCTCAAAGTTTGGTTTTCCAGCATTCTCTCTCTCTCTCTCTCTCTCTCTCTCTCTCTCTCCTCTCTCTCTCTCTCTCTCTCTCTCTCTCTCTCTCCTCCTCTCTCTCTCTCCTCTCTCTCTCTCTCTCTCTCTCTCTCTCCTCTCTCTCTCTCTCTCTCTCTCTCTCTCTCTCTCTCTCTCTCCATCTCACTCTTAGAATGTCATAGAAGAGTGCATTTTTGGTTATTCTTTGGAGAGTTTTGAGGAGAAAAGGACGAAATGATGCTGGAAAACCAAACTTTGAGGTATGTGTGTGTGTCATTCACCCATGGACAAGACCATGCGTGAATGACACACAACACATACCTCAAAGTTTGGTTTTCCAGCATCACTTCATCCTTTTCTCCTCAGAACCTCCCAAAGAATATCCGAAATTCACTCTTCCATGACATTCTCCAAAAGAGAGAGAGAGAGAGAGAGAGAGAGAGAGAGAGAGAGAGAGAGAGAGAGAGAGAGAGAGAGAGAGAGAGAGAGAGAGAGAGAGAGAGAGAGAGAGAGAGAGAGAGAGAGAGTTCAAATTTCAAATAAATTTTTCAAATTCATTTATTTTCCACAAGGTAGTGGTTATTACAGCAAAATACGTATAATAATTGGTAGACTTGTCTACATGTCAAGCTTATTTTACATGCTAAAATATAGGCAAAAAATATGAGTGAGAGAGTCACTGTAGCTGACCATACGAGTGTACGACATATACATATATCGGCACCAAATTCCAGGTACAGCATTGCCAATAATCTAGTAAAAGTAAAATAAATAAAATTCCAGTAAAACAGGCAGAATTCGAGTAAAACATAAGATTACAGTAAATAAAAATATGTAAAATTTGCTAAACATTATAGTAAGACAAGTAGAATTCTAGTAAAACATAAGATTACAATAAAAAGTAAAATCTAAAATCTGCTAAAAAATTCAGTAAGACAAGTAAAATTGCAGTAAAACCTAGAATTACAATAAAAGATAATATGTAGAATCTGCTAAAAACTACTCTACTAAAAATCATTTTGGTCTTGCAAAATATAGTTGACTATAGTCTATTCACTTAAGCCTGGATTCCTGGGCTGGGAGCTGCTCGCTGCCTAGCCGAGTTTGTAAGGACGTCGCTGATTGGCTGATAGACTCGGGCTGGGTGGCGATGGTGGTGGTACTTGCCTCGCCGCAACCCAAAACCCTTGCGTTGCCTCAGAAAAATATTCATATTTCTTGGCTTTACTCATCTCTTACACAAAATAGGCCTATTTTGTTTGCATCAGTAAATCAGGCAGTGATTGTTCAACAACAACACGCCATTCATAACTCAATAGGGTAAAAAATAAAGTCATGACTGACTATCACAAGAGTAGGCGGACTTTTAGGTTTTCAGTGCATTGAAATGTTGTACTCCTACCCGATATAACCAAGCTACCAGATAATAGTTATGAAAGCTGAGCCTACCATCGTGTTCATAATACATTGCTGCATATCATGAGCATAAAAAAATTACAGTAAGACCACTAATATTAAGATAATTAAAGGAAAGTAAAAGAGTGTATAAACATTATTTCTTGCTTATTTTGCTTCAACTCGCTCTAACTCCATATGTTTTGGTCACATTCAATTTTCAAGAACTGTTTCAAAATCCTTATACTATTCCGCTTCCTGTGGTATGTAGCACGTACCAATAAGGAAAAGAGTAGGTGGTCAAAATGGCTAAGAAAGTTAAACTGTTTCAAACTGGTGCCGTGACGGGTGGAGCCTCTGATAGCTCTCCCGAAAACAGTCTCTCCTATATAGGGAGCAATGCTCACCCGTCACTGTGCCAGTTTGCAGTAGTAGTTTTAACTTTCTTAGCCCTTTTTACCACCTACTCTTTTCCTTATTGGTACGTGCTACATACCACAGGAAGCGGAATAGTATAAGGATTTTGAAACAGTTCTTGAA
This sequence comes from Chionoecetes opilio, assembly GCA_016584305.1. Classification (NCBI taxonomy): domain Eukaryota; kingdom Metazoa; phylum Arthropoda; class Malacostraca; order Decapoda; family Majidae; genus Chionoecetes; species Chionoecetes opilio. Next base: position 366,217 of record JACEEZ010017658.1, read on the forward strand.
AATTGAATGTGACCAAAACATATGGAGTTAGAGCGAGTTGAAGCAAAATAAGCAAGAAATAATGTTTATACACTCTTTTACTTTCCTTTAATTATCTTAATATTAGTGGTCTTACTGTAATTTTTTTATGCTCATGATATGCAGCAATGTATTATGAACACGATGGTAGGCTCAGCTTTCATAACTATTATCTGGTAGCTTGGTTATATCGGGTAGGAGTACAACATTTCAATGCACTGAAAACCTAAAAGTCCGCCTACTCTTGTGATAGTCAGTCATGACTTTATTTTTTACCCTATTGAGTTATGAATGGCGTGTTGTTGTTGAACAATCACTGCCTGATTTACTGACGCAAACAAAATAGGCCTATCTTGTGTAAGAGATGAGTAAAGCCAAGAAATATGAATATTTTTCTGAGGCAACGCAAGGGTTTTGGGTTGCGGCAAGGCAAGTACCACCACCATCGCCACCCTGCCCGAGGCTATCAGCCAATCAGCGACGTCGTTACATACTCGCCTAGGCATCGAGCCGCTCCCAGGAATCCAGCTTAAGTGAATAGACTATAGTCTAGATTTAAATACAGAAAGTGTATTTGCCATCGTGACGTTGGCTGGTAGGGAGCTCCATTTTTTTGGTCCATTTACTGTAAAAAATTTTGCACCGGTGATTGTCTTAACTCTAGGAATAACAAGGTTACTTTGTTGTCTCGTCATGCTACTTGTTGTGCTGTGGACTGTTGGGAATGAGTGGAGCCAGTCGGGATACATGCCGTTCAGAGATTTATATATGGCAATGTTAACATCGAAAAATATTTTTTGTTTAATTCTGAGCCATCCTAGTTCTTTGTAGACAGGGGAGATATGGTCATATTTTCTTATACCACCTATCGAAACTCTGGCAGCAAAATTTTGTAGTTTTTGTACTTTATGTAAAAGAGTAGTGTTGGTGGTACCCCAAATGCGTATGCAGTAGTTGATAAGACTCAATACAAGTGACTGGACAACAATTTTCCTGCTAGATTTATCAAAATTTTTATTTATGCGGCATATATACATTAACATCCCAATGACCTTTTTATTTAACTCGTTAATATGCGTGTCAAATAGTAAATAGCGATCCATGTATAAACCTAAATTTTTGACCTGTGTGCTGGGACGGACGCTGGTGTCGCAAACT
>JACEEZ010017658.1:374892-397392 GCA_016584305.1 Chionoecetes opilio
CATTCCTCCATGTATTTATTATGCAAATATCTCTATAAATCACGATGGATGATCAGCGCAGAGAAAAGTGTTAAACATCTCAATGCTGGCGGTACGTCACTCTGCAATTGGAGTCTCCAGCACTTAGTAGAATGACCATAAACAGTGCCTTGGTGGGAAGGCCTGCTTAACCTATCCTCACTGAACTGTCTGTGCTCATGCCACCATCCCTTCAAATATTTCCTAACTGATCATCTTCACTAGGATTTTTCAAGTGTTTTGGTATATATGAGTTCTTTTCCCACAAGCTCCCAAACTAACTTAACAAACACCCTTCAGAATTATTTTTATTATTTGCTCTACGAGGATTGGTAACAAGAGGGTTTTTTGATGCGTTTCTTGCTCATGGCCTGTCTCCTATGATGAAGAAAAAAATACTTCTCTGCTCTCACCGTGTCTAGATATTCTTCCTGCCCTGGTCTCAGATACGCAAAATATTCACGATAATATTTGACCAGTATATAAATATATATATATATATATATATATATATATATATATATATATATATATATATATATATATATATATATATATATATAATATATATATATATATATATTATATATATATATATATATATATATATATATATATATATATATATATATATATATATATATACCTATAAAGCCCTTTATATCAAAACTACCTGGCTTAATAGGGACGTCCCTTGGCCATGCCGAGATCGTCAAAGAGGCGATATGCATATATGCAAGGAAAACAACGTAATCGACAAGTATATAACTGTGTAAAATGAGGACGCATGGTATGGGAGTAAAAAGACAGAACAATCAATCACAAGTTAGTGAATTAACCCACCTGTCTCAGCGTGCTTGGTGGGTCCAGCGGAGACAAAGGGGCGCAAACCTGCACTAACTACCCATCACACCTGAAAGGCTCTCCGATCTACGAGGAAACATTGTTGACTCGGAGATTACTCTGATTCAATCAATCAATCATTGGGGGCATACGCCGGGAGGCGCGTCGCCTCGCCCACCCTACGACGCCACTCCCGGGGATCACCACGCGCGAGGCCCCATGCAGGCTCCTTTCCCATACCAAGCAGCTCTCGACAAGAAACATCAACTTGCCCAAGCCACGAGCCTTGTGGGCGCCCCCTTTGTCTTGTGTGCGCCCCCTTTGCCTCTTCCACGCCGGATTGTCTCCTACAGATGCAACCCGATGGGAATGATCGGTTTCAGGTTAGCGTGCCACATGCCCATATAGGCGAAGTTGGCGCTGACGGACTAGGCAGGTAATAGGCCTCGATTCAGTTTCACGGTGCAATCGCTGATTTGACACGTAATCATCCCAGCGATACCCCAAGAATCTGCGAAGACACTTATTACCAAAGGCATCGATTCGTCTCTTCAAGTTGCTATTTAGTGTCCATGTCTCACAACCATAGAGTAAGACAAGGATCAAAAGCAACTTGAAGATCCGCATCTTTGTCCTCCTGCACAGGTACCGACAACGCCAAATACTCCTGCTGAGCGAGTCTATAACATCGTGGGCTATGCCAATCCACCGAAGGACTTCTTGACGTGACCCGCCGTCATTATGGACTGCGGTACCAAGGTATGTAAAACTTTCCAAGATCTCAATGTCCTCGCCGCACGCATGAACAGACTGTACTGTTTCATTTAGTAAGCCTCCAAACTCCTGGACCTTGGTCTTAAGCCAGGAGACCTCAAGTCCCAAAGGTTTTGCCTCCTCATGCAGCGCCTCGAGCCATCACCAGGACCTCCAGCGACTCAGCAAAGATTACTGCATCATCGGCAAAAACAAGATCAGTGATTTTGCTGTTGCCGATGTATGCTCCACAATCAATTTGATCTACAACTTTGCCCAATACCCAGTCCATACATGTGTTGAAAAGTGATGGGGCAAGGACGCACCCCTGCCTCACTCCTGTATTCACACGAAAGAAGCTGGATACACCTCCCCCACACTTCACAGTACTCTCAGTAACTCAGGAACTCAGATTTAGTAACTTATAATTCACTGCCCCGTATGCTGTGTACGGTGCGGGAGAGGCAACAGTCCAGCGCACGTCACTTCTATATACTCTCATCAACATGGGTTCGAAAAATTAATATGGGCCACGCCTTCCGCAACTAACATGGCCACCTTGATTACAGCAGCACCGAATGGTCGAGGTTTAAGCCTCCGATCCCTGGTTCTCACGTGATACGTGAGTATAGAGTATAAAGTGCACCAAGTATAAAGGGAAATAATTTCATGAACAGAAATATACACACAAAAATATTCTAAGGAATCCAATATAAGAATATTGATGAACATTACTCGTCAATTCATGTCTGTGTCGAGAGCAGGGCATGTAGTACGTTACGGTACGGTACGAAATTACGGTACGGTACGGTAATTTAAGGGCTAAAAGTACGGTTCGATATTACGGTTCGATATATTTCTTCGAGTTCGGTACGGTACGAAAGTTCGATTTTTATTTCCGTACTTATATCGAACCATTTTCGTACCCAGCAGTATGGATGGTAGGCTACCATCCATACTGTCTATCTATCTTTATGTATATCTATCTGTAAAAATCACTTGACTTCACCCCAGCTCAGGGACCAGGGAGTCAGGGACTCAAGGAGCGGGAGTTGACCCCCCCATTAACACCAACGTGTGACCTCATTACCAAGGAAGAATTTTCCATCCAGTACCTGGGTGTTGACCTAGGGTCCTGGGACTCCTGGGGATAATGATTAAGAGTTCAACAGGTCATGTGTCTACTTCCTATCTACCTTTATATATATATATATATATATATATATATATATATATATAATCACCTCACTTCAACCTCGTTCATGGTCACTGGTGATGGAAGAGTGAGTGAGTGAGGGCGTGAGTATGTGAGGGCATGAGGGCGTGGGTGAGTGGATGAGTGAAGGCGTGGGTGGATTCGTGAATAAGTGAGGGAGTGAGGGGTGTGTGTGGGTTAAGGAGTGAGTGAGGGAGTGAGTGGGTTGGAGGGGTGTTGAAGAAATGAGTGAGGGCGTGGAGGGGTTAGTGAGTAAGAGAGTGAGGGCGGGGGTGGATGGGCGGGTAGGTGAATGATTGAGTGAAGGCGTGGCGTGGGTGGATGGGTGGATAGGGGAATAAGAGTGAGCAAGATTTGACCCCATAAATTAACACCACAGTGTGACTTCATTAGCTAGGTAGAATTTCTGCCCAGCTGCCTGGGTGTGAACGTGGCATGGGGATTATCCCTCAGCCTCCTCAGGTTAAGGAGAAAAGTAAGGTGGCGTAGGATTGAAGGAAGATATTGTTGATGCCATCATGCTTTTACGATGCAATACATAAAATAAATGCACCCTAATTTAGGTATATATATATATATATATATATATAGTTAATGATTTGTAAGTCTCGGGTATAGGAGGTAACTATAAAATGTATGTAGTATATAGAGATAAATGGGTAGAAGTTACTATGTGTCGTATATGTATTAGTAATTTTGTCAATTATTGATTTTGTTTATGAAAGTCAAATGTTTTTGGGTACGAAAAATAGTTCGAAATTACGGTACGGAAATTAATCGTACTAGTACGGTACGATACAAATATTCAGGTACGGAACGGAATTACGGTACTGTATTTATCTGAGGTACGAATTACGAAAAATATTACCGTACCGTACCGTACTACATGCCCTGGTCGAGAGTAGTCGAAGGGTGAGGTAGGTCGAAGTCGAGGGTGATGTGTTAAGGACAGAGAGAGTTGTAGGGAGCGATAAAGACCGGTATATAGGGAGATCTCGGGGCTACAACAGGATTAAAGCTGATTTGCTCCGTCTGAAGTTATAGTCTCACTATCGTGCACAGCAATCGAAAAGAAGCGATCTATAGCTCGATACCTATGATAACCACGGGGAAGGAGGAGGCTCAGAGGTGATGAGTAGGAGTGAGACTGATGAGTGACGAAACCATGAAACCTCACAATGGTCTTACAAGGAAATCCAGGTGTGTGTTTACCTTGTATCTTGTTTTTATTGTTTCTTTTATTCATTCGGCAGAACTAGAAATGGTATTTTTTCAGAAGACATTATGATCCTATCATATTTTTCAACTTCCTTGCGTCTCTTTTTTTATGATATGTGTGTGTGTGTGTGTGTGTGTGTGTGTGTGTGTGTGTGTGTGTGTGTGTGTGTGTGTGTGTGTGTGTATGTGTGTGTGTGTGTGTGTGTGTGTGTGTGTGTGTGTATGTATGTGTGTGTGTGTGTGTGTGTGTGTGTGTGTGCGTGTGTGTGTGTGTGTGTACACTTTACATATTTATACAGGTACATGTTGATTGAAGAGACGTTACCTGTCTTGATCTGTGTAACCAGTAATTTATCTACACACGCACACACTCATACACATACCCTTACACATGCAACATACGCACCCACGCGAGCACGCACAAACACCACAATAAACATAGATACACATACTTACGTCTGTTTTAACCGCATGGAGTTTACGCAGCACCATCTCTGTCAACGTAACTTTCCAGACACAAAAAGTAATGGAAAGAAAAACAAACCAGTCTGACAAGAAAGTAAAAACGAAATAGAAATCACATATATTACGTACACAACAAGATGTAATTAGAATCAAGTACAAACACTTAAGTAAGGACATAAACTGTTTCTTTAATTTATATATAGAGTTCAGGTCACCAAATTACCTCTTAACATACTACTGGGAGATTATATTGGAAGAAAATAACCATGTCTTACTTATACGCTATTTTCAACTAAATAAGTATAAAACCCCGAGTAGATTAAGGCAATTTTTAAAGCATTACAATGTATTTATTTTGTTGATTTACTTTTCGTAACTGTCTGTCTTGATTAGCTCAATTATTTTCCCCCTCAGGTAAATACATAAGAACATCGTTCCAGGTAGGTCTCCTTGGCGGGGGAATCTGCAACTGTTGTGTGTGCCTGCCATAGCCATCACCTCAAATCACCCACCCGCATTCTCTCTTTTTAACTTATTCTTAATCTTTGCCTCCTCCTCCCCCTCCTCCTCAACCTCTTTTGTTATTATATTTTTACTTCTCATTCTTCTTCCTACTACTACCTCTCCTCCTCCTCCTCTTCCTCCTCTTCATCCTTTTCCTTGTGTTTTATGTGTTTTTCTAATTCCGTCTCCTACTATCTCATCTCTTCTTTTCCTCAGTTTCCAGTGTGTTATGCTACTCTGGCTCCTTTTTTTCATAATTTTCCTCTTTTTCTCTATCTTCGTATTACGTATTTATTGCTTTTCATTTGCGTTTGTTATTGTTTTTTTCCTGTTTATTACGTCATCACTTCTCATGTCTTTTACAATCTTCTCATATTCTTTTTTCAATTTTCTTCATCATATGTTTAGCTCTTTGCACGTTATTCAATTTCGTTCTTTCTCTCTTAAATCTTTTGTTTTTTTCTGGGGGGTTTTCTTCATTTCCCTGCTTCGCCACTGCCTACTCTTGCTATTCACTGTCTTTCTTTATACAAATATTTTTCTTCCTGCTGATTTATTATATCTTCCTTTTGTATTCCACTTATTCTAAAAATGTATCTTATTATCACTACTCTTCCTTCTATATCTTCATTCCTCTTACTTCTTATTTTCCTCCTTCCTTCCACTCCTTCTCCGCATCTTTTTCAATCTTCCTTTTTCTCTTCCCTTCCTTCCCTCTCCCACTTATCGTTTCCTTCCGTAAGTACAAACATTTCACATGAAATAAGCATATCTTCATTTATCAATAATATAAACATCAGAATAACAAGGCACGTAACACTAGTCCACCTGACATACTTGTGGTTGGACATACGAATATTTAAGCTCCAGCAAAGCGGTGGAGTTCTTGAATTTTAAATTAACATGTTTAGCACTACTATTATTTTCATAAACGAAATGTCCAACAAGTTGCTGTCAACACAATCATTGAAAATTACACAGTGAGCAAATATGATAACAAAAAAATGTCGCAAATGAACTATCCACGTTTTTAAGTAAGCATTGCAAATCCTCGAATATCAAGATGGTAAAATGTCCTTATCATTCATGAAAACTGTATGTAGTCCAGACCGGTTTGCAGCGAGGGTGTTCCCGGTTCTCTCTTTCTGCTGACTTTTTTCTAACTTCTTTCGTAGATAAAAAAAAAATGGTTTATATACTTTCTGGTGAGGATGTTATAAGGAAGATGGATAAGCCAAATGTAAGCTTTCATAAATTTGTGTTGCTTGTGTATTTTACATATTTCATGATATATTAAACAAGGAGTATCCGTTAGTTCATCCATTGTCTGTTATTTTGCTCTCAACAAGTACAGTTTCTCTTAAAATCCTTTTTTTTTTATTCCGATCATCTGCAACTTGATTTGAATACAATAGTTCAAATACTGTGGTCAATATTTCTGCTTCTCTAGAGTTATCAATAACATAATTCATTCAGGTTGTGGAGTGATACCAACCTTTTTTTTCTGCGTCATTTGTAACCTTTCCAATACGAATACATAACATTCAGAGCCGCAAAAGACACAATTTTTCTGCCCCTCCGCTGTTTATGAATGGTGATGAGAGAACATGTTGGCTGTGCTTCAACGGCGAAGTCAAATTTCTAGATACATTACACATATCATACAATACATTGGTGCATCAGTTACTACGAATGATTATATAATTATGTGTGTAAGTAGTCGCTTTGCTTTCACGACGTCTTCGCCCAATGGTGCCTTTATATAACTAGTGTATTCAATATTGTTGAGGTATGAGAGGCATTTCAATGCTCTCTGTGCCACCGTGCTGCATGATTTCATTCTCTGCGTGTACCACAAGCTTATTAGTGCTAAATTTGATATCCCAGGCTTTGGCCGATAAATCTGTTGTGTATATTATAATAAAGATACTATATTAAATAATACGATCTCTCCCAGAGACTCTTTCAATAATTAGAGTTACCAATCAGCCAAACATTTTTTTCCAGGCAGTTACATCTTTCCGAGTACCATACAAATAATATTATCTTCACTAAACCGTCTTGAGCTACCCATCACAATATGCACAGTAGGAAATATATATATATTCTTTACTCATATATGAGGCAATGAACTTGGGTTTTCTGCATCGCCTCCTCTAATATATATATTTTCCTTCCAGGTTGGTCCTTCACTCACACGGCCCTTCCAGACAAGGTAGAGTCAAAAGCTTATATTTTAACTAACCCTTTTTCAGCAATGTATTTAAATCTCTTACAGTTTGCCCAATATTGAGTCTATTATTATTTGCACCTGTATTTCCATATCTATAATTAATAAGAAGATTCTTAAACATCTATCTGCTCACAATCTTCTATCTGATCATCAGTACGGTTTCCGTAAAGGGCGATCTACAGGTGATCTTCTAGCTTTCCTAACTGAATCTTGCTTGGTCATCCTCCTTTAGGGGTTTCGGTGAAACTTTTGCTGTTGCCCTTGACATATCATAAGTTTTTGATAGAGTCTGTCACAAATCTTTAATTTCTAAACTACCCTCATTCGGTATCTATCCTTCTCTCTGCACCTTCATCTTAAGTTTCCTTACTAACAGTTCTATTGCAGCTACTGTAGATGGTCATTGTTCTTTTCCTAAGTCTATCAATAGTGGTGTTCTTCAGGGTTCTGTCGTATCACCCACTCTCTTTCTATTATTCATTAATAATCTTCTAAGTCTAACTCAATGTCCTATCCACTCCTACGCTGATGATTCTACCCTGCATTTGTCAAAGTCATTCATTAGACGTCCAAGTCAGCAGGAACTAAGTGATTCACGGAGAGATGCCACATAGCGCCTAATTTCTGATATTTCTATCATTTCTGTTTGGGGCAAGGCAAATCTTGTATTGTTCAATGCCTCAAAAACCCAATATCTTCACCTATTAACTCGACACAACCTTCCAGACAACTATCCCCTCTTCTTCAACGACTCTGTCTCCCTCTTCTACAATGAACATACAAGGAGTAACTTTTACCAAAAATCTTAACTGTAAATCTCGCATCTCATCTCTTGCTAAAACAGCTTCTATGAAGTTAGGTGTCCTGTGGCGTCTGTGTTCATTTTTTTCTCCCTCCCAGTTGCTTGCTCTGTACAGAGGCCTTATCCGCCCATGTATGGAGTATGCCTCTCGTGTTTTGGGGGGGGGGGGATCCACTCATACAGCCCTCCTAAACAGAGTTGAGTCAAAAGCTTTTCGTCTCATCAACTCCCCTCCTCTGACTGACTGTCTTCAATCTTTAAATCACCGCCGCAATGTTGCTTCTCTTGCTATCTTCTACCATTATTTTCATGCTCACTGCTCTTCTGAACTTGATAACTGCATGCCTCACCCCTCCCGCAGCTTCGCTTTACAAGACTTTCTACTCATTCTCATCCCTAGTATGTCCATCTCCGTAATGCATGAATTAACCAGTATATTCACTCTTTCATCCCATGCACTGTTAAACTCTGGAACTCTCGTTCTGATTCTATTTTTCCTTGTTTCTACGACTTAAATCTTTTCAAGAGAGGAGCAATAAGACACCTCCCGAACTAAATTGGCCCACCCCCCCTTTTTATATTATCTTATTGTCTCCTTTATGGGGACCGGCAACTCAGCGGGCTTTTTGTTACTTTTTTCTTTTCTTGGCCAGTCCTTTTGATGCAGAAAAAAGAAAAATCTATCAATATTTTGAGTCTGCTGCATGCATGTTCCTCCATCCTTTGTGTCATATGCTTACCGTAAACCCTATTAAATTCGTATGGGAAAAAGCGTCCTTTGATATCCACTTCTTCGTGCTATTCCTTGTTAATGTCTGGAATGGTCTGCCTCTGCCCGTGATTTAGTCTTTCCATGACATAAACTCAAAAAGAAGACAATCAAGAATTATTGGAAACTTGGTTGGCGAGCCATTAATGAAACTTTTGCTTTCTCTATTTAATGGAACTGTCCTTATTGCTTTATTTGTGTGGTGACATAATAATAATAAGTGGTGAATAAGTGACTTTATTGTCCTTGGTAAGCAATATAAAAATAATTGGCAATTTTTTGTATTATGCTTTGCATGACCCGGATGACCGAGGCCTGTGATGAATCAACTGGCTATTTTTTCTTATTGCGGTGAAGAGGCCAACGCGGTGATCAGTAGTAACCATTCCCTTTACATAATATTATGCATGCGTTTATTATATTATATTATATATTATATAATATTATATTATATAATAGTGATAATTATAATATATGCTTTATGGGTTATTGCTTTTTCTTATATGTGAATTATCCTCTGGTATCTTAATAGGTGCTGTAGGCTTATAGTGAGAAGTGTGATGACGTGTATCGGCTTGAAATTATCTGGCCTGTCCTAAATCAACCTTGGCTCGCTCTATCTAACACGCCTGGAAGACCTCAAAAAAAAAAAAATAGTAGGAAAAGGTCAGTCACTACCAAAAAAAAAAAACACGAGGATACATAAGTCTTAAGCGGGAATGCTGAATGGTACCTATAAGTCACTTAAACTCTTTCTGCACCGTCAAGTGGCCTAAGAATAGCCACATGCTGCCCATTAACTCTACCTTCGATTGCGTGTGCATCGGTGGACACAGGGAGGCGGTATGAGCCTCTAATCACATGTGCGCCCCTATAAAAATCCTACTTGCGCCACCACGGTTGAGGGCAAACCATCACAGCCCTAAAGTGAATCTCCAGGGTCTACCATCCGAGCCCTGGAGGTCACTGCGTACAGGCGCTATAGGCACAAATAAAAAAATAAAAAATACACTTTCAGATCATAGGACAACCTTTCTCAACGAAGAGTTACCTGAAAAAAATATTGTTAATTATATATGACCTTAATGGCCCTCGAGTCTCGGGCAAGAAAAGAACTGATTTTCCACCCATGAACGAGGCTGATCTTTGGACAGGTGTGCAAGGAACAGGTGTGTGTAGTCCGTAGACGTGTGTTTATTGTTTTCACATGTTCGCTAGAAAGTTAAAGCGAAGAGGAGAGAGAGGTGAGGAAAATTACCTATCCTGCTCTGTTTCTTGCTCATTGAGTATGAAAGGAGGTGTGATGGTGCACCTCAGGCAATAAGAGAATGGAAGGAACTAGGTGTCTTAACTGTTATCTCATTATCTAAGTAAGAAGGATGTGTGTGTTCACACACACACGCACGCACAGTTTCGTTTGTTCATTAGCACATAAAATACATCACAAGGGGGGGTGAATAATGTACAAGTTATAAATAACCATATGATCTATCCCTTGTCTACAGAACACGCATTAGCTGTGCGTCGCTGGTCTGAGAGATTTTGAATTCCAAACCCTAAATAAATATTCGATCATCATTCTACAGTCCTTAATCCCATCATGAATGTCAAGAAAAAGGATGAGAAAAAATGGACATTTAAAAAAAATTATCAGATTTTCATGAGAGAGAGAGAGAGAGAGAGAGAGAGAGAGAGAGAGAGAGAGAGAGAGAGAGAGAGAGAGAGAGAGAGAGAGAGAGAGAGAGAGAGAGAGAGAGAGAGAGAGAGAGAGAGAGAGAGAGAGAGATCAGATCAAAATTTTTATTGTGAATAATGTACACATTATACATAATACATATATAATTGAGGGTACAAAATAGACAAAGGGCGCACCCCCCGTGCAGGTTGCATGGGAAGGATTGCCATGATTAATGAAGTTAGATAGTAACATTACTAATACTTTTAGATATGCATATACAAAAGACTATGTTATGTTACATATATATTAAGTCCTTTATGAGGCATTGGCAAAGTTTGGGTGACTGTTTTTGACTTGGATAAGGTTACATGGTTGTAGATAATAGTGCAGCAGCCCAGCATAGGAGGCATTGGCACAGCTGCCTCTAAAAAAGATAATTTCTTGACATTCTATTACATAATGGCGGAGTGTGTGCTTCTCTTCTGTTTTACACAGGTTACATTTTTTCATATTGCTGTTGTCACTGCCAGCTACCTCCCACATGTACTTATACCCTAACCTTAGCCTACTATAACACACCTGCTGGCGCCTAGTAATTAGTCCATTTTGTATGTAGTGGGGTTGACACACTTTTGTTAAGTCCATATATGTAGTGAGAGAAACAGACTGACCGAGCATGCTGTCAATATGTCTCTTATTGTAAGTTTCCATTTTCGCACACATTTCTGTTTTTAGACGGCCAAGGGACAGAGGGAGCGGAAACCCAACACCATCCTTAGTCGTAGCACTGTTGGCGAGTTCATCTGCACGCTCGTTACCCGCTATCCCACAGTGTGATGGGGACCATATAAAGTTCACAGTTCTGTCCTGACACGTTATCTTATACACAAGTTTAATAATTCTGTTCACGAGGACGGTGTGAAGAAGGTTCCTGAATGTTATCGACGTAGGGCAGTCGTGCTGTCAGAGGCAATGATGACGTCTCCGGCCTCTCGCTTGACTGCTGCCAGAGCCTCTGCTATCCCGAGAAGCTCCGTTTGGGTCGAGGAGCAGCCATCAGATATTCGGATGCTTAGCGCCCGGTGTTCACCCCGGCTTTCTCCCTTGTAGTACACGACCCCGGCTCCCGCACGCCCGTCCTCATGCAGCGACCCGTCGGTGTACAGGATATTGGGACACTCAGGGAGGGCATTCAATATACTAAGGAAGTCCTGCCTCATCAGCTCACATGGTGCATTACACTTCTTAACCTTAATGGCAGAATAGGACACATTGAAAACTGGCAGTTCCCAGGGGGGGAGATCAACTGGTTTGTGCTCCCTATAGTCCATGTATTTATCAAAATTAAATGAACTGAGCAATTTTCTGACTGATGAGAGCCAAACATTGCACTTTTCTTTCCACTTAGGATTGAAAAGAGCCTCGTATAACTTACCATCATCATTAGTATTAAGTGATCTCATAATTTGGAGGGCTGCCATTTGCTGTACTCTATGTGTGAGAGGTGGTAATACTATCTTGTGTCCTGCACTATCCTGCTGTATTGATCTTGGGCACCCTAAAATTATCCTAATTGCTGTATTTTGAATGACTTCAAGTGCTTTAGATTTTCCTTTGTTGAGACGTGTTAGGGTGCTAGAGTTGTAGTCTATGACTGATCTGATTAAGGAAACATATAGCCTCCTAAAGACGGGGACAGACGACCCCACGTCTCCCCATGCCACCTTCCTTAGCAACGCTAGTCGAGGCTGACAGATGTGCTTCAGTCTGGTGGCTTCGTTGTGTCTTGTGTTGCAATTCCCAACAAGTACACCCATATACTTGTAGGTGGAGACTTGAGAGAGAGAGAGAGAGAGAGAGAGAGAGAGAGAGAGAGAGAGAGAGAGAGAGAGAGAGAGAGAGAGAGAGAGAGAGAGAGAGAGAGAGAGAGAGAGAGAGAGAGAGAGAGAGAGAGAGAGAGAGAGAGAAAGAAGAGAGAGAGAGAGAGATGTGTGTGTGTGTGTGTGTGTGTGTGTGTGTGTGTGTTGTGTGTGTGTGTGTGTGTGTGTGTGTGTGTGTGTGTGTGTGTGTGTGTGTGTGTGTGTGTGTGTGTGTGTGTGTGTGTGTGTGTGTGTGTCATGGGTGGATGCGTCCCCGTTACCCTCTCTGGCATTCACAAAACCACACTAGGCAGACTCGTTGGCAAGGTGATGAAGTCTATTTAAGAAAAATGTGTTCAGACGCTTGACTCGCTTCCCCAATTATCTGAGCTATCAACCATTACTTTACTTACCTTTCTGCCTCTTCCTCTACGAGTTTCCCTTATTTAAATCGTCTGCGGGAGTTAAATATCATGCAGTGGTGTCAAAAACGAAAAGGTTAGTATACATGCCTTAATTAAGAAATTACTATATGTATGTCAAAATATTTACTTGACTTGATGAAAGATCATCAAATGCATATAAAATGAAGCGAAAACTCTATAGATGACACAAAACTCACTTCCTCCCATCAAAACTTTGCGGTAAAATTACCTCTACCAATAAGAAGAAAAAAGAGAAAATGATAATCTCAATTCAGTTCATAAGCTGTCTTGTATCCATTACAGTGTGGATGGGGTCTTTTATGTGTTCCTTCATCATACTAAATACATGAGATACTAGTCTCGTGTGTGTAGTTTTGGACAAGGCATTGGGAGAAAGTCACACTGGGGAACCAATGATAGATAATAATGTGAAGAAGCCATGAAAGCTGGTACCACTCCTTGTATGAAAAATGTTCCTATTCTACTTCAGATCAAAATTTGCTTCATTATCTTATCCTGCGACGAGAGAAAACTTAGAGTAATGCTGGGAAATAGGATGATATATAGGAAAAAAAGCTGTATCTCAGAGCCCACTACTGGTCGCCACTTGCCCGTCAGACTAAGACACCAAATGAAATCCTGTCCGTGGTGGAGTTGAGTCCCACATTAAATTTTGCTTACAATTTACTCTCCAAGACAACAAGCGTGTGACATAACGCGTGACACAAGCGTGACAACAACATATCCAAAAAAAGCCAGGAAAGATGTTTTGTGTACAAAAACATACAAAAATATCAGCAATGCTCATGTTTACTATTCCTTCCCTTCCATTACCTTCACCTTAAAAATTATCTCTATACTTATATATAACTTCACTCCTTATACCTTCCTTTCTATCAATCTCTACCCTCTTGCAGTCCCAACACATCACCAACTCTCCAAGTTTTCCTATTCTCCCTAACTTTTACCTATTTTTAACTCTTCCACCAAATTTCTTTCTTCGATTGTTCCGTGGATACTGCCTCGGCCTTGTCAGTCCAGTGCATGGCCTGGGTGAGTTGCAGGCTGTTTCCTAGGTCGGTTGCAGGCTGTTTGTATTATCTACCTTTCCCGCCCTGGATTTTGCACCCTCTTATATGTAGCCTCAAACAAGTAACATATGCGCCCCAGATCTCCCTTCACACCTGTTAACTGATTACAGAATATAATATGATTGATATATATATTTTATATAATTATATATATATATATATATATATATATATATATATATATATATATATATATATATATATATATATATATATATATATATATATATATATATATTATATATATACACACATGCATACATACATACATACATACATACATACATACATACATGTTTGTGTGTGTGTGTGTGTGTGTGTGTGTGTGTGTGTGTGTGTGTGTGTGTGTGTGTGTGTGTGTGTGTGTGTGTGTGTGTGTGTGTGTGTGTGTGTGTGTGTGTGTGTGTGTGTGTGTGTGTGTGTGTGTGTGTGTGTATGTGTGTGCGTGTGCGTGCGTGCGTGCGTGCGTGCGTGCGTGCGTGCGTGCGTGCGAGTGATCATTGTTGTGTTTATTATGCAAGTCTTGTGAATCATCGCGGCATATTGCACAGCACTTAGTAATCGTGAACTTTTTTTGTTTATGTTTATATTCTCGTTACCATTATGTTTTCTCGATTGCTTCCTTTTTCGTCCTTATCATATATTTACACTTATCTTTATTATTAGACGTCATGAGGCGTTCCAAGTGGGCACAAGTGAAATATGGTATTAGAGTCACAACACTTTACATCGCACGAAGAAAGGTAAGAATCTTTACTTAATGATATATCATATTACACTATGAAATTAATTTGCACCAAAGTATTCATTTCAGCTCTATAGGGTCAAGAGGTCAGCGTATGGTGGATCAATTAATAGAACATGTGAATCAGGTTAGCTAAGACATCACCCTAACTCACTAACTGGTCAGGGAAACACTCGCTTTTCCTATACTAACTACCCTTACTATAATACCCCGGTACATCCCGCTGACCCGTTCAAATATACACCCTATATTTGGCCATCGTCCAGTCCAGTAGCTTTGTTTACCTGTGTTTGTATAGGACAGGTGAGACAGCATGACCAGAGCCTTACAAAAGGGGAAAGTAAGGGGGGGGGAAGGCATATATATAGAATCAGGTTGCCAACAGGATTTCAACTGGTTAGCTTTGAACACATTTTCTTGTGTTATCTCCGTTACAAGCTCATTAAATAAAGATTAATGCTTAGTCTCTTTTTTTTTATTTTGTTGTGAAACATGCTGCAGCTTTACTCTTGTCGCCATCAGTAGTTGGGTATATGATTGATGTCCCTCGTGTCTCCTGCTGTCAATCGGACCCACAGAACACAAACATAAGAAGGCCAGTAACCTATTTTATGGAAACGAGCTTGATGGACATACAGACAGAAAAACAACAACACAACATTCGCTTCATCACCCTTGCAAATGTCCCTTCATGCTTTTCAGGATTCTACACAGACATCCATTATTAATATACGAACAAGTACCACAACTTGTGTGTCTGTACAATTGTATACCTCCCGCCATTGCCTCGACTTTATAACTCATTTCGTCTCTCAGAACTCCATATGTGACTTTAAGAAATAATAGAGCCTTCCACTCCATTACAACCCTGCACCTAAGTTTCCTATATTTTTTTATGTGGATACTGATTTGTTTTTTCTCCCTTTACCTCAAGAATATTGTACTAACAGGAGAGCCAATTTACTATGATACGGTAGACGAGCACTTAATGAATAGTATAAGAGGTGTTCGTATCAGTAACCCAATGTTCATCCGTCCCCGGGAATGGGCTGTAAGGGGTCTTTTATAGCCTATATTACCCTGTAGATGAGAGGGAGAGCAAGGGGGGGTGACTATAGTTGTCGAGTGTAACAAATAGCCATGGTAGAATGAGTGGCTCTTACACTCAATTATTTACAATGTCCGCCTATAAAGCCCCCCCCTTATGGATAAGTGGCTCTAGCACCCCATACAGTTCTGTCTCTCTATAATGTAGCTACGTTATAACCGGTATTTCGCTGTAAAATATGAGTAGCTATCTGATGATTTCCTTACTTAATGTGGTGTCCAGCGCCGCTATTAGTGACGCCTCTGAGGGGCGATCTGAGGGGCGTTTCTAAGTGGATAAAGGGATACAATAAAGGTGATGTAGGAAAAGTTCTTACGGCTAGTAATCAGGGTAGAACAAGAAGTAACAGATTCAAGCTGGAAAAGCGTAGATATAAAAAAGAAATAAGGAAAACCTGGTTCACAAATAGGTTAGTAAATGATTGGAATGGACTCAGTAGACAGGTAGTTGGTGCAGAGTCACCAGGGAGCTTTAAAAGGAGGCTAGATAATTTCATGGATGGGGATGAAAGGTTGATGTAGTTTGCGTTAAGTGACAGGAACTACCTCGTGTATGTCTCACGGCCTCTTGAAGCTTCCTTATCTTCTTATGTTCTTATGTTCTTATGTTTTTATTTATGATCCAGCTATTTGACAGTAACTCTACTTAAGATACCCAGTTTATCTCTTCTAGTGCTATACCAGTAATCTATGACTCAATATCTTTTCTCTCTCTCATCGTCTGCAAACTGCGTGTCACATACTTATAGTCAACGCTCTCTGTAAGCTGCCATTATGTTGGCTATGTTAAATGTCGCTATATTACTCATCCATATGTGAGTTTCTATATCCACTTATATATTTTTTTTTTACACTTGTTTACGTTTACCTGTATAATATTATCTTGGTGATAAAAAAAACCCACTGCCATCATAAAAAAAACCTCCCTAAGTGTCTCCCCTTACGGATTAGCGGCCCTAGCGGCCCTCTGATATCTGTGACGCCTCTTATTGTGATTCAGCTATCTAACAATAAGTCTACTTAAGATAGCCAGTTTATCTCTTTTAGTGTTCTACCGGTAATCTATGACTTTATACCTGTTCTTTCTAACTTCGTGTGCATACTGCTTGATATATACTTAGTCAACGC
Organism: Chionoecetes opilio; assembly: GCA_016584305.1. Classification (NCBI taxonomy): domain Eukaryota; kingdom Metazoa; phylum Arthropoda; class Malacostraca; order Decapoda; family Majidae; genus Chionoecetes; species Chionoecetes opilio. Next base: position 391,747 of record JACEEZ010017658.1, read on the forward strand.
TATATGTATATGTGTACATGTATCCATGTGTGAGTTTCTATCCACTCTCATGGACTTTCCACATTTATTTACGTTTACTTGTATACTATTATCTTGGTGATCAAAACAAACGCGCCACCATCATGAAGAGACTCTCTTAGTGTTGTTGTTCCCCGTGTGACTCTTTTTTTTTTATTGTAAACTTACAGTCTGTAAAACGCATTTTCCTTGTTTCTTCTTGCTGGTGGTCCTCTATCACTGCCTTGCCTACTGCCGGGCGACCACGGAGAGGTCACCGAACAAAGAAACAGATAAGGTCGTATGTTTGGGCCCTGAAAAAAAATATGGTTTGAGGGCTACTTTTTATGGACAAGTGGCCACTTGCGCCTCGCCGCCTCATATATAATCCTGAACATGTATGTTAACGCTTACCTGACCTGTCCACCTGGGATTCTACACTGTCGTTACGGAACACATGTATGTCAATGTATACCTCATTTAAGCATTGGTACGGTGCTGCCGTCTCAGTGTAGCATATAAACTTTTACCTACCTGTCGTATCTGATCTGCCTTATGTGGGGGGAGGGGAGGTGGGTGTTCATTTTACATTATAAGAGACACGAATCTCCCTAGACGCAACGTTAATTGCCCTCAATTACTATTCTGGCTTTGTGACCACTTCTCTCTCTCTCTCTTTCTTTTCGAAACACCGCCTCCTTGTCTTAGTTAGTGTTGCAAGGTCCAACGCAGCCTCCCTCCTCCTACATTCCTCCCACATTTTCTAAATTCCAATGTTTCCCCTCCCAGTTCAGTAAATCAGCGGTTCATGTGCATCCACTTCTGACTTGACTTCACCTTACTTCCTTGTTGTATTATACTCGACTTGCACAGTGTATTGCCACGTAACTCTAAATGATAACACACCTGCGGCCCACCCAATACAGGGACTTTTTATTGGTCGTCAAAGAGAGGTGTAGGTGAGCAATGCGTGTGAGCGGGCACTCCACGACGAGACTCATGGGGAGTCGTAAGGCTTTCAGCACCGGTGACGTTGCGGCGACGAAAATTCTCCCCTCCATCAAACAGGTTTCCCCTCACGCCTGGATTTCATGGACGGGCCAGAGAGAGGTCAGGCCAGTGCAGGAGCCACAGGGGTTATCCAGATGTGAGGTGATGCATGGTCAAGGCGAAACAGAGCAATACAACCCCATGAATATTCGTGTTAAACGGTTCATCACCATTCAAAGCCCTTCAAAGGAGAGAAAAAAATGTGTTCTCCATCCACGAAGCGACGATACATTTTCCGCCACAATGTTGACCAATCAGACTTAATCCTCCGATAAATAATTTCCTAGAATCTGTTGTGACTCCTTTATACGTTACCGGACGCTACCTGTCCATCCCTATATGGCGCATTTAATAAATAAATGTTTTGATGTCATTACCAAGGAATCAATCAATCAATCATTAGGGGCATACGCTGGGGGACGCGTTGCCTCGCCCACCCTACAAAGCCACTCCCGGGAGTCAACACGCGCGAGTCCCCATGCAGGTTACTTTCCCATACCAAGCATCACTCGACAGGAAACATCAACTTGCCCTAGCCACGAGACTTGTGGGCGCCTCCTTGGCCTTCTCCATGCCGGATTGTCTCGTACAGGTACAACCCGGTGAGAAGCATCGGTTTCAGGGTAGCGTGCCACATGCCATATAGCCGAAGTTGGCGTTGCCGGACTATGCAGATAATACTGTACGTAGACCCCAATTCAGTCTCACGGTGAAATCGCTGATTTGACACGTAATTATCCCAGCGATACCCCATGATTCTGCGAAGACACTTATGCCCAAAGGCATCGATTCGTTTCTTCAAGTCGTTATTTAGTGTCCATGTCTCACATCCATATAGAGTAAGACAGGGATCACAAGCGACTCGAAGATCCGGATCTTTTTCCTTCTGCACAGGTACCGACAAGGCCAAATACTCGAGCTGAGCGAGTCCATAACACCGTGGGCTATGCCAATCCGCCGTAAGACTTCTTGACGTGACATGCCGTCATTATGGACTGCACAACCAAGGTATGTAAAATTTTCAAAGATCTCAATGTCCCCACCGCACGCATGAACATACTGTACTGCTTCGTCTGGTAAAGGCGCGTTTTCGCGACAGTTCTAGATCGGTGTAGACTGGCTCAGGCCGGGGCGGACGCTGTTTTCGCGAGGCGGACTAGACCGGGCTGGAACGGGCTGGGATGGTCCAGGCTAGAGAGCTGGTCCGCCTTGGGCCGCTCTAGGGAAAACTGGGGCATGCGCACTACAGTCAGCTGGGAAGACGACCAGGAGCTTCCTGCGCCGTTGATAAGACCTGAAACACCATGAAGGCCTACCTCCAAGTCAAAGCAATTTCACGAAAAATTGCAATATTCGCAATTTGCTGGAAACAATATCTTGGGAAATTTGTGTACCGTCAATAACAATCAATCAAAATATTGCCTGATTTTGCTATATCGTACTGTTCGGCCAAATTTTTACATGGTCAACCCTGCTACTTGACTTCCCAATGGGAAGTCAAGTAGCAGGGATGACTATGAAAAATTGAATGATGATTGAATGATACGGTAGATGAAATGGGATTTTCCCATTTAATTTACCGTAAATAACACTATCTATAGTCGCCACTGCACTAATGTCACCATGCGCCATATATTACACATTTTAGCATCACTACAAACTTGTATGTGTCACTGAAGACACGTAGTGTGATGTACATAATGTAAACGTCTCTTCAGTAGCACATACAAGTATGTAGTGATGCTAAAACTCGTTATATATGACGCCTGGCGACATTAGTGCAGTGGTGACTATAGATAGTGTTATTTACGGTAAATGAAATGGGAAAATCCCATTTCATCTAGCGTATATTTCATCATTCAATTTTTCATAGTCATCCCTGCTACTTGACTTCCCATTGGGAAGTCAAGTAGCAGGGTTGACCATGTAAAAATTTGGCCGAACAGTACGATATAGCAAAATCAGGCAATATTGTGTGCTGCTGACTCGCATCACAAGACAGAATGATGACCACGGTTCACTTTTCATATGCCAGCTAGGAGGTTATTACCTGAGGTCAAATTAATAATCATTTGGTGTGTCTTTAGGGGGGATGGGGTACGTCAAGCTTGCAGAACGGTAGGCCCGCCCACTCGATTCCCCAACCAATTAGAACCACGAATGGGACACTGGGACAGGGCCAGTCTGGATGTGTTTTCGCGAGCATCAGTGCAGCCTGGGCCAGCCTAGACCGTTCTAGACCGGCCTGGCAAACGTCGCGATAACGCGCTTTAAGCCTCCAAACACCTGGACCTTGGTCTTGAGCCAGGAGACCTCAAGTCCCAAAGGCCTTGCCTCCTCGTGCAGCGCCTCGAGAGCCATCACCAGGACCTCCAGCGGATTAGCAAAGATTACTGCATCATCGGCAAAAACAAGATCTGTGAGCTTGGTTTGAGAAGAAAGATGCTCCACAATCACTTTGATCTACAACTTTGCCTAATATTCAGCTCATACAAGTGTTGGAAAATGATTGGGTAAGGACACACCCTTGCTTCACTCCTGTATATACCGGGAAAAGGCTGCATACACCTCCCCCACACTTCAAAGCACTCTAAATCCCAGAGTACAGACCAGTCATCAAACCAATAGTCCTTGCAGGATTCCTGCAAAGTCGCAATAGATCCCAGAGTGACTCACGATGCCCTGAGTCAAACGCCTTCTTGAGATCAACATAGGCTGCAAGGATCCACTGTCGAAACTCACGTCGGCGTTACACCAGGACACTAAGCGACAGGATACGGTCCGTTGTTGACTTACCAGGCGTGAACACAGACTGCTGAGATCTCTGATGCTTCAGCAGATGACTTCGGATTCGTGTCAGCAATAGATGGGCAAGCACCTTGCCTGGCACACTGAGCAGTGTAATACCGCGGTAATTGTTGCAGTGCCGACGGTCTCCTTTCCCTTTCCAGATAAGGACGACCAACCCCCTATTCTAGTCAAGAGGAATGTTACCTGATTGCCACACCGCAGTCTGGACAGCATGCAAGCCGGAGATCATGGCCTCACCCCCAGCTTTGAGCAGCTCCACACTGATATTACAAACACAAGCTTCCTTTTCACACCTCAACTTTGCTATCAGCCTCTCTGACTTTTAGAGAGGGTGCGGTTTCGTCAATCGGAGGATCGGCATCCACCGTCTGAAATCCAGTGGTGTGAAGCAACCCAATTGGAGTGTCCACCATGAACAACTGCCCAAAGTACTCAGCCCAACGTGCCATCTGCCCATAGTTGTCCGACACGAGGCGTCCATCTGCTGCTCGGATAGGACTCGCCCGAGATGGAGACTTGAAACGGAGCTTCTTCAGGGCTCGGTAGGTGGGTCGGAGGCCCTCGAGATCCTCAGCGAGACTCATGACATACCTCTCATTGTTTCTCCCCAGGGTTCTAGTCCTGCGTGACGGAGCCCTGTACTGGTCCTGGTTCCCAGCAAGCCTGGCAGCACGACTTTCCTCGATATTCTCCAGCGTTTCAGGCGAGACAAAACCACGTCTTGACATCGGGCACGCCCCAATACACTCCTTGGCAGCCTGGAGAGTTTCACGTTTGAAGGTATCCCACAGCTATACAAGGTCCTCGAGGGCACCTAGCACATTAAACTGATTTGAGACTGCCACTGCATACTCATGGGCACATGTCAAATGCTTCAGCTTCTCAAGATGAAACACAGTATGGTTACCTCTTGAAATTCTTCTGGACTTAACATGAAGCTAAAGTGTAGCAACAGCAAGTCTGTGATCAGTTGCAAAAAACTCAGCACCCCGGTAAACCTTGCAGCTCTGCAGGATCCTCTAACGAGTACTAACTAAGATGTGGTCGATCTCCTTAGCTACCCCTCCGGCATTACTATACCATGTCCAGCTGTGCAGCTCTGGTCTCATATACCAAGAACCTGCAATTTTCAACCTTCTAGACCTCGCAAAATTCAGAAGGAGAGAACTGTTAATGTTCCTGGTACTGGAGCCATGGGGACCAACACATAACTCATAGCCATCTTTCACAGTGCCAGTAGTAGCATTGAAGTCGCCCAAGACAATGAGTGTGTCCCGAGGACACTGGTCTAATACAGAGTCGAGTTTGGGGTAGAACATATCCTTCTCTTCAGTTTCAGACACCTCGGTAGAAGCGTACACTGCAACAACAGATGAAACACAAAGTGTGTTTCATCATCATCCCTACCAAGGAAAGCTAATTATAATGCGATGTAACAGTTGGCCCCTGATTAGACATGTCCAGGTAGTAATGCAGGGGTTCACAAAAGATCTAGAAAGAAGAGGTAGTCATATACTGAGAGTTACTGGGAATAGGTAGAAGGGGACACGAGGAAGGGAAAGAAGAAGGGGAACTATGGTAGGTACAGTGGTTGGTCTGGGTCAGCTCGAAGCCTTCAATGTCTCTTGGATGAAAGTTTTTATCGCGTGATCTTCTTGACCCCAGCATCAACCCGCCCTGGCTTGATGGCTTGATGAATCCTCCTCCTCCTCCTTCTCCACACACACACACACACACAACCTTTTTTATCCTCTTCTCCCCCACTCTCACTCTTGCCTTGGTGGACTT